>CM070628.1:18802626-19061552 GCA_036346255.1 Ampelocalamus luodianensis
CCTGGGAGCTCCAATGTCCAGCAATGGTGGCAAAGACTTTCGGGTGTTTTGAGCACAAGAGGAGGGGAAGAACTAGAAGTGCAAGAGAGATTCAAAAGAAGCTTTTGGGAGAAGCTAGGGTTCCTCTTATAGCCATTTGCAAAGGAACCCGCCACTCATGTGTATCGATCTAGGGCACCCTCGAAATGATGGGAGTAGGTTGTCGAGAGACTTTTGAGCAAAGGGGCTACAGGACATTTAATGTTGGCGACATAGCCGTTTGTCGACCCTAGAGTTGACAAGGCACTTTGCTCTCTCTGTCATGCACAAAATTTGATAATGACCAGGCCCACTGATCGGTGAGAGAACCAGGAGGACTGGTCAACAAGTGTAACAGTTGGAATCATACCGAGCTCCCACTAGGGAGGTCATGAGCTGTTGGATCGAAATCTAAGGGCTCAGATTTAGAACTACGTGTTAGAGGTCCTAACACTTAGGGGAGGTCCGAGCCACAGATCTCAAGATGGACGGCCCACGATCACCCAAGTGCTAGGGGTGGTCGTGGAGGGCTGAGGAGGTCGCCCCAGGGTGGTCTTTGCAAAAGGTGCAAAGGAGGTCCTAGGGGAGGTCCTCGAGGGTTGTCTTTGAAAAAAAGAACAGGAGGAGGTCGTTGCGGTTGGATTGAGATCCAAGGGCTGCGGGGCTGGCGAGGTTGCACGGGCTCGGGCTGGTGCTGTTAGTTGGTTTGACCGAGCCAGTTGGCACGAGCCAGACCTGGTGCGGACCCGAGGAACAGTGAATCCAAAATTGACTTTGAAATTAAGAGCTGAGACTTGGGGATTTATTTGATGTAGCAAACTAACTCCAAATTTTATGAAATTTCGACAGTAGCTTGCTAACCTTGAGATGGACCTTGTATAAAATTTCCAGAGGTTTTTGTGCTGAGCATTTTTCTCTAGAAATTATACAATGCTTTGAGCTACGGTTTGACTACAAGTCAAACAAGTTTGACTGACCCTTAAAAATATTCGAACAATTTCTAAAAATTGTGAAATTTTTCAGAGGGGTCACATATTAACCCTAGGACTTAGGAAAAATATTTCCCAGGAGATGATCAAAATATTCGACAAGATTGTTTTTGGAGGATCAAGATTTGGATCAAAGACTTGTGACTTTGTATTTCCATACTCTGGTGCAATAATTGTTTAGTACACACAGGAAATACATGATGTAAGAAAAAGTTTTAAATTCTACTCATTTTCTTACATTTGAAACACAAGTCTAAAACTTGGGATGTTACACTTTAATTGACAGAAATTAGAGTTTAGGTTAAAGTTACAGTTTTCAGATTTTGGAAGAACTGAAATGAGGACAGAGTGTAACTGAGTGATTTGGTGATTTAAACATGGATCAAGTAATTTATTTGGTGTGGACTAAGAGTATTCATAATCAATATAGTGATCTAACTTATTAATTACTCACTAATTAACAAAATAAAGATTTGAAGATCTTGCTTGTGTCTTGAAAGATTTAGCAATGACAAAGAAACAAAGAAAATAGGGGCTTGAGGATCTTTGCTTAAACACTAATACAGTTAAACCTAAGGTTCTTGCTGGAGCTAAACCTAATCTGTAAGGAAGTTAACATCGTAAATCAACACCTTGCTAACCCTAATTAGCAAGATTAACAAATAAAGACATGCTATCACTTTTGTCGGTCCACCCGACAAAACAGAAGAAAAGGGGTTTAGGGCCTTTTTCGATTTAGAAGTAAAATGATCAAAGATAACTTTTGCTTATGCTACTAGGGATAGGCTTAGACCTAGTTAAGCTGAAAAGATGTCAATAGGAACCCTAGAGCTTGAAAACGACATGAAAGACCGAAAAGCTACAAAAGTAACATTTCGGTTATAACAAGGATTGAGCATCACATGCACAAATGATTGGTTCATGTGAGCTACTGAGGTCCTTAAGGTACTTAAGATGACAAGAATTAAGGTCTAAACTTACCAGAATAGGAAAAACACCAAAGGGCTCCTTAATCAGCTCTGTTCAACAGAGAAATAAACTCTGGTTTCAACCTACAAAAGGTGCTAAACTCATATTACAAGGTGAATTAAGCAATTAAGATGGATAAGCAAGGCGTGAGAGCAAGAAACTCCACTGGAATGGAAAAAGGAAGATGAGGAGCTCTCTGGTCAACAATGGCAGTGAGCCAAAAGCTAGGGTTTATATAGGGTTTGAACCAATGGAGCAAACGGGAACTCTCTAGAGCTGATGCGGTGGCATTTCAGTGCCAGATGTCAAGGTAATATTTGCTAAAATCGCGGCGCGACACTCCTCTCCGGCAACAAAGATCGGCGGCGTTGTACAAGCGTGAGGAAGAAGAGAGGGGTCTCACTGACATGCGGGTCCCGATGTCAGTAGCAGCCTCACACGCCCTCGCAATATCAAAAGAACATCAACCGTCCGATTAGAAATGGGCGGCTGTGATGGATGGGCAAAATAACCTCTAACTGGTATCTTTTAATATGGATCGCACGATCCTAATCTAACGGCCATATCAAGATTCGACCCTAGGTGCACGTGGCTCGAATGGATGCCGTAGGATTTAAATCCAACGGCCGCAATTTAATGTGTGCCTTTGAATTTTGAACTGAAAAGGACGTCGCGGTTGGATTAGAGATCAACGGTGGATATTTAAGGGGAGTTCGATGCTCCAAACGGCCCAATCACCCTCGATCGCCCGATTTAAATCCAATGGCTTAGATTCAATGTGTCGTTCGGGTGCCCGAACGGCCCACTAGATCTGGCCCGCTCATTGAGAATCCAACAGGTCACGTTTATTTTGACCTTTACCATATGGTATAGACCAATAAGTGAGCGCCGCACGATTTAGATCCTATGGCTAGGATTGAATGAGCTCTACGGGACGAACCGAATGGCCCAATGAATCCGCCCCGTTTGATTGGAAATCAACGGCCACAAATTGGGACACGTTGAGGATCTTGAAGCAAGATCGGATGCTGTTGGATGGCGATCCGACGGTGGAGATTGCTTTGCGTACGTGGATAGCCCACGTAGTTTCGCAAATCTCGCCCGTTCGCTTGCAGATCGACAGCTCATGTCACGTGTAGTGTTGGGCTCGCGCCCGAACGTGACTGAACCAGACCAATTACACCGGGTTGGACCCAACCTTATTAGGATCGAGTCGCTACAGTACCAACCGACTCGGGTTGGGTTAAAAGAGTTGACTAAATCATTTTAAAGCATCCACAAGTTTGATTGAGGCTTTAAAAATAGTAAATAAATTTGTAAAAATGTGAAATTTTGCAAATATGCTACTAGGATCACATATGTCCCAAATAAAATCTAAAATGCACTATTTCACTTTGTAAAATACATAAATAATTACATTAACCCGAATAGGTTTATTTAAAGTCAATTATTTTTCCAGGTCAAAATAATTTCTAAAAACTCTACAAAAATTATTTTGGCCAAGATAATTACTCTAGTTTTTGATAAAAAAAATACTCCCCAGTCACAATACAAGCACTGACCTGTATTTCCTTTGAAACTTCAAAAAGGTTTTGGATTTCGGCTAGAAAATGAAATGTTTTAATTTGTAACAACACATCCAAATTCCAATAATGAACAGTAATGTTATGAACATCATTCCATTACTATTCATAAAGCATATTATTACTGTTCCTTAATTCTGGGGCTGTTACACTTGGCCCATCAAATGTTGGTCCTCACTGAACCCAGGCATACCCGTCCAGGTGCTACGTTTTTCACACTTCACCCAGGTATCCCTGTCCCAACAAGGCATTCGTCGTTGTGTCGACATACCGTCTACTGCCTACCCCTCATTCAAGGCTAGTTCTTGACAACTTAATTAGCTAAGGCCACCCCATAAATGGCACTATGGTTGCACTCTTACTCTTAGGTTGTAAATACCGGCGTTCGGTCCTTAATTGACCCGGGCGAGAATCTCCCCCTATCTGCGAGTGAGGTTCTTTTCCCACCCTTTTCAGAATATAATATAACTCGCCCGCGTCTAAAACTAGGTTTTGCATTTTTGGTTTTTATACAAAAATAAGAGAGGCATACCCCCTCTGAATATTTTTCACAAATCTCCCAAATTCACATTTAACATATTGTCCTCTATACATTCTTTCAGGAAAATCTATCGGTCTATTTAGCAGTTGTGCTATATTCGCACTCAAATTACCAAGTTGACATCACCTATTGTCTAACCCATATCCTAATGTCTACAATTAGTAAGGACAACAACATGTCAAGGGAGTTTATGCATCAAATAGGATTAACAACTACCGGCATCCCAAATATAGCAGTTTAATATCAAACATGCACGTATGCAATAATAAATTTGCAAAACAAGGTAGAATAAGTAAAATACTGGGATCAATATGATCGAAGGAGGTGCTTGCCTTGCTTATATTTTTCAGAGAGTGAGGTTATTTGATCGTCGATAATCTGGCTCGCGAATTCCATCGTATGTTCGAAAGAACTAGAAACAAAACACAAATAGAGAAATAAATCCAACAATAATAAAATCCAAATATTTTGTATATTTATTCTGAGAGTGATTTTATCTAGATTTAGCAAGAAGATTCATTTAATCCTGAGTTTGTATGTAAAAGTTATTAGCATTTTGATTTGCTTGGACTTGTTGTTAAACTATTACTGTTCCCTTGAGAGCACTTTATCATGAAATGTATAGAAGGTCCAGCTCATGTTAATGATTCTTTTTGTTATTATTTATTATTTATTGGGGAAATTCTATGTTTTAGGTGTGTCCTTTACATAGTCATTATCATGCCTAAGCTTATACTAAAGTACATCTAGTATGTTAGGTTAATCTTCAAATAGAACATGTACCAAGAATTATTTTTAGTTGACCTCCATCTTAACTTAGACATTAGTAATATTGGCTAAGTACATACTAATGATTTTTAAGATCTAATTTCCTTACCATCTCTTATTAACTATCTCATTGACCTAGTGCCACTCTTGCTATTATTAAAACCATGGTATGTGGTTACTGTTGTTTAACCATCATTACCAATCTTGACTTCTAATTTAGTTTTGCTCTTTTAGATTAAATGTTAATGACTAATTACTCAATATAGGTTCTAATTGACTTGTCTTTGTATTTGGCATAGATTTTAGCTCACTGCTCCCTCTTCTCTAATTACTCTCAAATCTCTTAATAATCTTATTAAGGAGAAATTAACTTTAATCAGCTTACTAACAAATTTTGTTGTCCCTTTGATAAGTGGAGGTTTACTGTTGGTTCTGATCACTCATATCAATACTTATTTTCGGATTAGTTCACTGTTGTTAAGTAAGTGTTTAATGGCTATTTGAGTTAAGAATATTTCTAACTACTTGTGTTAACCAAGGTCATTTGCCTACGGTCAAGTCTAATCATCCCAATTGTCTTAAGTCTTCCATACTGTTCAAGTGTTCTAAACATTGAGAGGAAAATTGCTTATTTGAAATATTGTTTGACAGAAATTTCTTGCTAAAAGAATTTTCAATTTGGCTAAAATGGTGTGGTTCCCTACTGTCATACTTGTTAATCTGAACTTTCAATGCTTTGGAGGGACCACTTAGAACTGAGATGTGTGTTTTGTGCTGCAATAATTGCAGTCTTTTTGCTTCCCTTTTCTGTTATTCATACTCATTAGAAGTTTGCGGTTTGTGTTTGATTCGGAACTGCTACAGGACTTCGAGACAGACTCTGAACCAAGCAAGCTATACTAGCTAAAGTCTATCAAATTGAACTAACATTGGTATTGCCTAACAGGTTTGCAATCCGATTGAAACCAGAATCTCAACCCAAAGCTAAAACAGGAAACTCTGTAAGCAGTTTCTGAAATCAGAAAGTTTCTGAAAACAGGAAAAACAGAACACTACATCTAACTTAAGTCAACAATACTAACTTAACTCTAATTGCTAACTCTCTGACTATCACACTGTCCATTCATCACAAGTAACCCTCTAATTAAACATGTAACTTTAAGTTATCTCTAATTGCTAACTCTCTGACTATCACTCTGTCCATTCATCACAAGTAACCCTCTAATTAAACATGTAACTTTAAGTTAATCTCCCTTCTCAAGTTAGCTACTCAGTGCATTTCTTACTTAACCTTCTAACTGCAAGAGCCACTGTCATTTTCTAATCATCCTAGTTTGCCCTCTCTGATCATCTACCTTGCAAAGCAAAACCTTCTCAAGCATTCCACAAATTCATCTGTTGAATAGTTCATCACAACTCCCAGCTGAAGATGCTAATTGAATCAGTGACCTTCTAAGTACTTATATTAGTAATGTCATTAGTTCTCTGCCACTGTGATCCCTATGGCATTCATAGCTTTGCTTCTTTGTTCATACATCATACCATAGACAACACAAACTATCTCTGTTCACATTTCACCAAAAAGACTTTGCTTTCTTGAGGTGCTCTTAAATGGATTTTTCTCACATAAATCAATTATCCAGTTGTTAATTAATCTGAGTATTCAAGTAGCTAATTTGAAATCAACAACATCCTCTGTATTGGAATATCACAAGCCTTTTGTCAGTTCTGATCATATTCAGACTTCTCTCCCTGATTATACACCCTACTTAAAATGTACATATGCTAATTCACTACATTGATTAATTCCTTGCTAACCTATACTAATAGGCCCACTTATAACTGACTTCTAGTTACCATCTACTGACATTGAGATTTCAAGCATAACTTATCTGTTACAGTACTTAACTTAGCTGCTTACTCAATCAAACTCTAACCATCCTTGATTAGCATTGTAGTTGTGATTTGTATCATCGACTAACTAACCCACTGACCAACTTAGTGGGATGAGCCCTACTGCAATTGAGGCATTCACAGGGAGACAGAAACTACAGAGAGCAAACTCACCTAGAGACCACACAGCAAAGGAACAGAAGGCAGAGGAGGAGGCTTGGGCAGGCTCAATGCCGGCGAGGAGAGTTGACGGCGGCGAGCAGGTGGAGACGCCCAAAACGGGTTGCTGAGGGGGAGACGACCCCATGGGTAGTCCGGGCATCGACGGAGGTGGGCCACAGAGGCAGCATGGCTGAACCCGGCGGCAATGGCGGCACGGCTCCCATGGCGGTGGCGCTGGAGAGGAAGAAGGGAGAAATTAGGGCGAGCACAAGCACCGAAGCGACGAGGGGAACTCACCGGGTCTGTCGGTGAAGGCTGAGGAGGCCGGAGGCGAGCGAACGGCGGGAGCCGGCGGTGGCGCGGGGAGGTCATCGTGGCGGCGGTCCTGGAGAGAAAGAGGGCACAAGTGAGTGATATGGGTAGAGGATGTCTAGGAGATACTCCCGTGGTGATTAATTGAAGGTTAGATCGCCGGAGGAGAAGTAGCGGTGGTGGAGGTGGTGTCGGCCGAGAGTGGTGCAGGTGCTCCTGGCCAGTGGCGAATCTAGGATTTTGTCTAAGGGTATGCCCACAAAAAAATTTCATATACAATTCGGTAAATCCATTTTACCAATTCGGTAATAATTGTAAAATTGACAACATGATTCGGTATATATGCACTAAATAACACAATAAGGCTTAAATTCATGAATTCAGTTCAAACCATCCACTAAATATAGTCCAAATAGTTCAAAAGCCATACCGATAATTGAAATATAGGCATAAAAGAGAACCGGAGACTTACAATGCTATTTTCTGACTATTTTATTCGACGCTTTCGAAGGGACATAAATGTCTTGATTATATCATCTTCATCAACTTCAAAAAAAAGTGATTTTCCATAAGGAACATAATAGCCATCCATAGCAGGAACTTCAACACCATTTTTATCGCAAAATGATGTGACCCTCTCAAGAAAATTATTCCAACCATCAGACCTCAATTCTTGCATTCTTTGCTTTGGCACATTAACAAGTGATATTGCATTAAGAATATCTTGGTCCCTTCTTTGCAAACACTCAGATAACTCATTTGTATATCCAAGAATAATATACATTAAGTGTGCAAAGAAAACAAACTCAAAGTTCTCAAAAGCACCTGTCACAAAATGTATTTTGGTCCAATCATCCTTATACAAAGGATCATCCCCAAGATCAACCAGTACATCATGGATTGCTTCATACATAGTAATGATGTCGCATACTGCTTTTGTAATGAGATCCCCATCGAGTATCTCGAGTGCCTAGGCAAACCCATCTCTTGATGTAATCCGGTTCCAATTCAATTTCCAATCCTCTAAGCAATGCAACAATGAATTAATTTCACATGCAAAGATATATTTCTTATATATATATACAAGTTACAAAAGCTCCTAACGTGAATCGCAACAAAATTGCCATCCTTTCGTGCTCGATCGTCACACTTTGCACCTTCATGTATCGTCAGTATGCCATCCCATTCGTATGCGATAGATAGAAGGGACTTAATCACAGAGCTATGCACACAGCAGAGCACACAAACCAAAGCTTCAAGTCATCAAGTGCATGCATAGGCGAAAGCGATACGCGAGTGCGAGGTATGCCGGGCATACCCAGATACCTCGTAGCTCGCCATCGCTCGCTTGCGCGCTCGGTAGAGGAGAGCAGAAGGTGGAAGATGGAGTGGGGAAGAAGAAGGCCAGGTGATGCTGCTGCCCGGCAACGGCTTAAGTAGGGCGAGGGCGGAGGCAGCGTGGTGGCGTGGCGGCACGCATGCGCGGCGAGAGGAGCGTCGTGGTGGTGAAGGCCTACCGGTGGGGCCGGTTTGCCAGCGAGAGGGGGAGGGATGGCTATGCCGAGCTGGTTTGGTGGCAACACGGCTCGGCTGGTTCAGTCGGAACAACAGGTGGACTGAGGGATGGGGTCCACACGTCAGCTAGAGGAGGAGATTAGGGTTTAGATTTTCTGATTTATTTTTATTTGGTACTAGCTGAGTCTTAAGGGATTTAATTGACATAGCTGTATGGCTCCAAAATTAATGAAATTTTTATGGTAGATTACTTACACTGTGTAGATATTTGTGTAATTTTTCTAGGGTTTCTTATGCTACACAATTATTTCTAAAAATCTTTTAAGTTTCAGTTCGTCTTATCTTTAACCTTTGTTTCGAGGCAAAGTTCCAACACATGCTTCAGTTAAATTTTATCATTTTATATTCAGCATAATCATGCTAATTTTTATTTTTAATTGTTATATTTTATTTCAATTTGTTTTTAATTATTCATTAGGTTTATGTTTTCCCATACTTGATGTTTGGGTTTAAAATCCACAAATCCTTGAATAGAAAATCAGATAAATCAAAGGACAAAAGAAAATATCAAAAGTTTTAAAAATATTGCATTTCTATATATTTGAAATACAAACCCTTATTTTGGGATGTTACACCTTCAACTCCACAACCATTGGGTTCACGTCACCGCGTTCTACGCCGTGCTGCCCTCCCTTTTTGCAGAGCGTCGCCCAAAGTGGTGCGCACCCATGAGGCCGCTACCACTGTTTTTATTCACCCTACCGCCAGTGCATGGTGCCGTTTCTCGACATCTGAACCACATCATCATCTCCGGTTCATCGTCGCTGTTCTGTTTTGCCCCTTCGCCACTGCTTGTTTGCTTTCGTTCGCCGTCAACTCCATGTGCAAAAATCAGCCGCATGCGCTCTATTGGCTTCATTGCTATTCATGTCTGATGCCATTCGATTGCTTCGTTCTGTCCTTTATCATTTTCTCTGAATCCCTTCTTTCTCTCACTACAAGATGAACACCTTTTTACCAACGCATATATGCGTTGGTAAAAATCTAAATAAGTGTTGCTACGGTCTATACCAACGCATTTAATATGCGTTGCCATTGAGGCCGTTGCGAGGGTCTATTAGAATAGATAAATTAGCATTGGTAATAGATATGAAAAGGCGTTGCTACTTCGCAACGGATATAGTCTGGTTGTAACTACACTTGTATGCGTTGGTACTTACCATACATGAATGACTTTTACTATTTTGATAATGGATATAGTTATATTGTCACAAAACATAAAAGCGTTGGTACTTACCATACACGGATGACTTTTGCTATTTTGGCAACAAATATAATTAGGTTGCTGCAACGATTATAAGTGTGTAGAAGTTAAACTAAAAAATAATAATTATCGGTCGTAGCATGGTAAAATAGAACACTCATATATTAAAAAAATTGTTGCATTACACAGAGAACCATCCATATAAGACATGATATAAATATTTTACTTGAACATCATTTCCTAACAGAATGAAATCTAAACGCAATGAAAATCATTTGCCTATGTCACCATTCTCCACCTTCATTCAACATATCATCCATAGCATCGTCCATTTATCTTGTCAACCTACAATAAAAAATTAGAGTCCATTAATGCATCATTAGGAAGAAATGAAATCAAAACATTAAAGTAACAAAACTGAAAGGAGCAACGTATTATATTATTTTGATGCTCAACCATGTTCATCAGTTCTAAACAGTAGAGAAGTGAACTAACCTTGTATGCAGCATAATTTTTCTTTCCATGTTGCACATTGTCATTCTAGACCAAAGTTTTTTGTTTTATAATGAAAGACATGTCAGGAGATTGGCACAGCTAATAGTAATTAAACATCGATAATTGCAACCAGTACCAACATAATGTACTCCTACTCAACCACAGTGAGTTCCGAACATTATATAAATGAGCAAACCTTGTCTGAAGAGGAGCGTTTGCTTGGTGGCTGCAAATTATCTTGGAAATCATTTTGCTTCCTCTGCAGTGAAAGAGAAGGAATAAATATTGTCTTAAACCTTAGTTGGAAAATAATACTATTTCCATACACTACCATCGTATTATTTTCCTGCTCAACCATACTAAATTCTTGACCGGGACAATCACCATATACTCTCTGTGTACCGGGGAACATGTTTAACTTGATTAGTCGTACAACATGAAGCTAGGCTGTTCCAATTTTGGTAGATTTTTCACCAAAAGTTTTGCCATTTCGTCCTAGCAAAAGACAAGCACAGACGTAGCAAGACTGTAGCTTTCAGATCACCAAATCCTCATAGACAAAGGCAAAAAAATAATAATTAAGCAAAGTCCCCATGTCCCAAAATACACTAAAAATATTAACCAAGCACTGCATCATCCAAGCAAAAAAATGTAAGAAGAAAAATAATAATAATAATAATAATAAAGAAATCCAACTCAGACGAACAGATTCCCCAAGATCCTTGACACTTGCATGCATTAAAACAATAGTGAGGGGCTAGTCGCTGCTTACAAGTGATGACGAGGGATCGAACGATGGAGACGAGCAGTATGTCCACGAGCGAGCTCCGGAAGCCGTACCACTCGAGGTGACCGCGCAGGCCGTAGCAGTGGAGGCACCCAAGCCGCACCTCGAGCTAGGGCGCCACAGCCACGTCGTCGGTGGCCACCCACGCCAGCGTCGATGACACAAACAGCGACGCCACCATGAATCACACCGTCTTCAGGTATGAGGGAACCAAAGTTTTTGGAATTAAGTGTTACTGGTTGAGCTTCTGAGTTCAGAGAAAAACACATGCAAAGTGAGCATAACAGCATGGACTGTAATGACATCCTTTATATCCATTAGTGGGATAAAGAGAGGCTTGGAAAAATCACCATAAGAGGAATCTAGCACCTCACAGAAAACACAATCAAAATTTTGGTGCCATTTGTCAATGCTGAAACTACAAATTGTTTGTTTCAGAAAAAAGAAACTACAAATTGTTATAGTGGCATGCTAAAGCAGAACAACGTAGAACGCTCATCGGGGTTTTGAAGCTACATAATCCGCACCAATAAAGAACGAACAAATGAACGCATCATGGGCATGCCAGTTCTCATTTCGAATCTAACCGTCACTGACATATGTGTTTTGCACCTACACTCTGCCCGATGATAATCTGCTCAACGCCAAGACTGCATGGTAATAAAACACGAAGGTGGTCATATATGTGCAAAGATTTCCATACAGTCAGGTAACAGTAATTGGCGATTCAAGAAAAAAGGTTGAATAATGAAGATTGAAGGAGCCTTACACAGCAACATTTAGTTCAGTTTGAGAACATCACGCTTCAGATTACAAGGTTGTAATCTGATTCCCCTTCCCCAACATCAACACCAATATAAACCCTTTGCATTGTGTTCTATTGAGTCAAGCACACAAACAACAAGATCATACAATTGTTTAATCCAAGATTTCCAAGATTTCAGAGGTGTAAAGACAGCCCTCCAAGATTTTAGAGGATTGGATTGCAATGATGAACTAAATCAATCCACATCAATGCCTATCTATCTGAATAGAAGAACAACAAGGAATGGATTGCAATGGGGATTACATTTGATATGAGCAAATCATATGTTTGGCACCAACCACCAAGCAACTGCAATGGGGATTACATCAGTCCAGGGAACTCCTAGTCTGTCTAATCTCTAACCCAAATGAAAAGAAGGCATGGAAAGCTGGTTAACATAATACCTTTGAAATAACATTGCTCAACCGTCCTCAAATATTTCTTCCACCACATCAGGCTCTCATGTGTCTCCGCAGTCCAATCCAAGAATGAGTAGGAGTGTACGACCAAATCCAATGCTAATTGATAGATACTACACATAGGAAACCAGAACAAAAGACATACAACAAAGGGCTACATAACCTCTCAATTGCCGAGCATGTTCTATGTACTTATTACTAAGCAATTTTAGTGTATAAATTGTGTGTTGAATTTACAGGTTGCGAATGTCTAGATTAATAATCAACAAAGAATGTCTAGATTTATAACTATTTGTTAGATGATTGATTGCATTTAGTTTGAAAATATCCACAAAGAATACCATCAACCCATCATCGATACCACAGATATCAACAAGGTCATATATAATTGTTTATCACATCACATGGATCACATTTGTGTTTCTTTCAAAAAACATGGATCATATTTAGTGCAAAATGAGATCAATTACCTCAATTCCATTAACCAATTTCCCAATTACATGTTTTTCTTTTGCTAATCTTGTAACCTACGAACCAAGAGCAATATAAAATTTTGCAGTACATAGCTAGAAAATCATCTATCCTGAATCCTGGTATCTCTCAGAATTTTCTCGAATTTCCCTTCTCAAATACACAACTCATGAGACCACTCAACAACACAGCTAAGAAACCAAGAATAGAGAAGTAAAGGATCAACGCTTGTGCTCACTTGCGCCATGTGGGGCTCCCTTGGAAGAGTGTTGGGGCTAGGCGAGGATGGTGAGGGGGCGCCGGCCGTCGGTGGAGGAGGGAGAGTAGGCGAAGCTGTTGGACATTGATCCACCCACCGAGCCGCTGAGGAGCCTGTAAAGAGCCAACGCCAATCGATCCACACACCGAAGAGTCGGTGCAAGAACCACCGCCGGCTGTCTATCCACCGGCCGAGCCATCGAGGAACCGGCATGAGAGCCACCGTCGGCCAACCCAGCCGCCGAGAAACCGGAGCCAAACGTCGCCATCACCATCACCGCCGCCGCCGACCCAAGAGGAAGCGCAGCTGCCTCGGCCTCGGCCTCGAGGGTTTCAATTGAGCGGTGATCGCGGCCCCAGAAGCCACCTCCCTTCCCGTATCTGTAGCAACCCCGGGACTTCGCTCCACTCCGGTGGTGTGCCGATTCGAAGTGCACCAGGGAGAGGGAGCCGCTCGATAAGGCAACGGCAGCGTGGGGCAGGGCCTCGCCGGTGCCTTCCTCCTCCTCCTCATCGGAGGATTCAAGGAGGGAACCGCTAGGTGATGGTGGGCTGGTGGGGCTTCGGGGTGCATCCGGGCACAGAGGAGGATGGCGAGGGATCTCGAGGTGCAAAGGAGGCAGCTGAGGGGCGAGGGGGTCACAGTAGACGAGGGCAGCGCGACGCTGAAGGGAGGGAGGGCCGGGCACGGAGGCGAGGGGCGAGCACGGAGGCGAGGGGGTTGCGGCAGCGGGCGAGGGGCGAGGGGCGAGGGTGGTGCGGACGGAGGTGGCACCGGGGTTGGGGAGGCGGGTGAGGGGCGAGGGAGACGCGGGGTGATGGGAGGGGCGGTGGTTTGGTGTGGGGGTGAGATGATTACGGCGATGGGAATTGGGAGGAGCGACGGTTTGGCGTGGGGTGGGACGATTGGATTCCTAACTCATTTAGCAGCACAGCCCATAAGCCCATTTGCAACGACTGTTAGTTCCATTGCTAGCTATCAGTTGGCGTATAGGTGTTTTTGTAGTAGTGTCTGAGGTGTGGCCAAGCATCATCTTTCCCTTATATTAATTTTTTCTTCTATGCTTGCCACCTCCATGCGCCAAAACTACCCGACCGGTAGTAGCCCCTGCCCCTGTTCTATGATTCTTCTCTGGACCAACATTCAGCCTTCTCATGCTTTGTTCTCTATTGCTCTTTTCCTTTCCCTAATGAGTGACTTCCATGTGGGTCCCATGAGTAAAACAATTTAATTCTTTCTCTCTGTTGGTGGACCCCACATGTCATGCAAGAAAATATATTCCTTCCCACTTGCATGTAGACCCCACGTGTCATCTGTAACATCCCAATTTTTTGAGTTTAAAAATCTTTTAAATAGTTAGTAGGGAGAAAAAGTCACCATTTGGTTTTATTTGAATTTAATTCAAAAGCTTAATATTGGACTTTACAATCAAAAACATTTAATGTGAATAATCCCAACATGAATAATAGCCAAAACTATTTTATTTGGGTTCTATGTGCTCAGATATATTTTTCAGATTTTTCTAGAATTTTCTGAGTTCATTTGCTATTTTCTGTTGCTTATTTGAATTTCTGGTATTTTATAAAATAGAAAAACTAGTTAAAATCTCAAAAAATCTCTTGGGCTGAAACCTAGCCCAAACCCCTTTGGCCCAAATTGCTCAAATTTCACACCGCGCCATGAGCCCGCCTCCTCTCGGCGGTGGTCCCGCGTGTCACCCCTTTCTCTCTCTTTGCGCGAGCTCGTTAAGCCTCCACCGTCCGATCCTCTTTGGACGGCCCGATGGCGTTATGCCTTCCGGGCGACCCGAACGTCACCTTGGTTGTGAGCTGTTCGATCAAGATTGAATGGTCAGATGCGGCTGAGATATCGGGTGTCCGAACGCCTTTCTTTTGGACCCTCCGATCCGAATTTGACGGCCGGATCTTGTTGGAGCCTGTGCACACGCGCGCGCCGTGCCGACGTGGGGCCCCACGTCGCCGTTCGCTCGAAGTCGGCCGTCTTCGCAGCAGCCGCCGTTCGTCCGCCATTAAAGACCTCCAAGCCTCGTACGACAATGGGACTTTCCTAACCAAAACCTTCTACATTTCCTTACCAAACTCAATCTCTATGTTCTCTGCATCTTTTGGGATAAAAATCTTATCCTGATTCCGTTCCAATCTCCATTTTCTCGCGAGGTCCTCTCGGACTCTTTTTAGGGTTCCACCGCCGCACACCATCCTAGCCCCCCCCGGACCCTATAAAAGGCACCCCTGGGATCGCATCGACGTCTGCACCAGAAACCCTCAACCTATTGCGCAACTTGAACCCTAGCGCCACCGCAATCGGAGTTTTAGGGTTTTTCACCGCCGACCTTTTTCTCCATTTTGCGCTGTCGTCGACGTCGCCGTGCCCTCGTGGTATGCTCCACTGGGTTTGCCGTCGTTCGAGCTACCTCCAGGAGCCTTCGCCGTCGCCTAGACCTCGCTGGAGCGTCCGTCCGACAAAACCCGAGCCACTCCGCCGCTCTGAGCTCGCCGCCGGTCGCCACCGTCCATCCCAAGCACCCGGAGTTGCACCCAGAGGTTCACAATAACCTCAGCTATACTCCGGTACCACTCACCGCTGGTGGATCACCGCCGTTCACTGTTGCCGTTGGTTCCCGAGCCCGTCACCGTCGAGCTGATGTGGCCATCCACGTGGCTCGCCACATCAGGTCCCGCGCCGACGTGTCGTCTCGCGTGACATCCCCTTCAGCTTGTTCGCATACGCCCGAGTCAGCATCCCAGTCAGCAGCCGTCGCTGACGTGTCGCGCCGGGATTGGTCCAGATCAGATCTACGTGGTAGTCCACCGCTCTCTAGAACCCGAGGCTCGGTAGACTTAGTCTACCGTGAGCTATCTCACTGACATGTGGGTCCCACATGTCAGTAATTTATTTTTATTTCTATTATTTTCGAAATCCCTGTGCTGACGTCGTGCTTGCGCAATAATCTGATTTTTCTTTTAAGAAATAATTCAGAAATTCCAGTAAATCCAAAATTAGGGTTTTCTTTTAGATTGAAACTTCCAGAGCCCATAACTTTTGCATCCGAACTCCGGTTGAGCCCATTAAAATTCCAAAATTCATCTAAATTCGAGCTCTATTTATCTGAGATTTTTATTTAATTTTTAGAGTTTTTTTTTGCATCTGTTATTTATTTGTTTTGTTTATTTGTCTTGCTTGCGAGTAGACGTCGATACATCGTGGAATTTTGGAGAAGAAGGAGCGCGTCAAGAACAAGACCAGTACTTAGACCTTTTCCAAGGCAAGTCATACCTTTGATCATCTTGAACCCAGTTTTCAAATTACTTTGTTTCAAAGTATAGCATTCTACTTTAATTATGTATTTAAATGCTTTTGGGCATAGTTATCATCTAATCTGTTAATACACCTTGGCCTTGTATGTCATAATACCTTGTCACCCTAGATTGGTTATTAGTTGGTAATATTGTAGCACCAACGTGGGTTGGTTATATGCGAGTACAATTGCTTAGCCTTGCTACGAGTCTCACATCTCATTTGAGTTGCAAGCTTTAAATCTGACTAAGTGACTATAGAACTATGTGATAAAACTGTGTGTACTGTGTGCTATTACTTTGTGTATGGCATATGTTGCACTAAAACCAACTGGGTGGTAAAGGATTTAGACTGAGGCAAGTGGTGGATACTGTGTGATATGGTGGAAGCTATGTGCATGGGAATAATGATCTTTGTGGCATAGTTAGAGAATGGGAGTCTTGCCTTGGTCAATTAAGGACTTAACTTTGTGCGCCATTGAACTGAGCCTTACTGTACGACCACATGCCTGATGGGACGGGCCTAACTTAGTAGGTTATGGATTCTCGGCATCGATTACTCAGGCTGTAGGTTAGGCTTTGGGTGGAGGTGTGTACTACAAGGTAGTCGCATCACGAGGCGGTTCGTCGTGTCCCTGTCTAACGATGTGTGTTATGCCAAAGCGCTTCATTTGGGTTGGCATAGCGGTTTGTAAGCACGTTGGGAGTGTCAATGTTAAGATGAAGTTTCTGAACCGTTTTGTTATGATTAGTGCTTGCAACACTAGTTGTATCGTGTGGGTAAAGTGTACAACCTCTGCAGAGTGTTAAATCAATCTATTCGAATAGTTGCGTCCGCGGTCATGGACATGCTCGGGGATTTCACACGAGGAGTAGTTTTCATAAAATATTTGGGATGGGAGCTATGTGATCTAAGTCATGTGGCTATGTGAAATAATCTGTTTAGCTTTGTGTCTTTGTGAAAAAAAAATATTAAATTAATATTGTCAATTTATTTTGAATTATGCTTTCAATCTATTATCGTATTCCATTGCAAATATTGCCTTTATGCAAAAGAACCACAGAAGCCATTTCCTTTGGAATAAGCCTGCATTTATAAATTGCATTCTGTGGTATGATTTGCGAGTACGGTTGTGTACTCACGCTTGTTGTAAAACTTGCGTCCAAACCTACAGAAGGGGAGGAGTCTACGCCTGCTTTCGAGGAGGAGTTCGTCGAGGGTTGCTGATTGTTAAGGTCGGGATCCCAATCGGTTGCCTGTAGTGAATTGATGGGATCTACGCTGAAGTTATTTCTGTTCCGCTGCTGTTTTATTCTCTGTTAGCCCTGCGTGGCTCAATAAGTGTAAACTCGACCATAAGGTCAAAACCCTTATTTTAGGTCCCGACATCATCCACCCAATTAAAAACCCTAATTATTTCTCTCACTTACACGTGGTCTCGCATGTCAGTTAACCTTTGGTCAACCCTAGTTCATGAGCTTGGCCTATCGTGGACTAGCATATCTCTGTGGACCTAGCCCATAGACTAGTGGCATGTCAACCCCTAATTTTATTTTCTGAAATCAATTTAATTATTGAAAAATCCTTTTATCTTATTGGTCCCACATGTTGCTCTCTCTACCTTATTTCTGGAATTATTTTAATTCTAGAAATTCATAAATATCAGTAGGTCCCATATGTCATACACAACCATTATTTAATATTTTTGGAATAGAATATTCTGAGAATATTCCATAGACCCCAATAGTCAGTTTCTCTCTCCCTTTTCCTTCTTCATCATTTTATGTGAATTTCAATCATTCAAGAGCTCGTTCTCCCTCATGTGAACTCCGAATGAGCCCATTCAAATTTCTAAATTCATTATCTACCTTCCTGTAATATCCCAAATATTCGTTGGTAAATGCAATAAAGATTAGAAAGAACAATATTATTTACATAGAAAAATTCAAAGAAAATTCAAGATTTGAGGGAGGATTGGACCTTGGGCTTTCGGCCCAAGGCGTCCTAGCCAAGTGGGCCAACCATGTAGTGGAGTCAAGAAGGGGGTGCCCTTCCCCAAAACCCTAGCCTTTGCTACAGTACCACACCGCACTATAGCACGTGGTACTGTAGCAGCCCCCCTCCCTGCTGCCCTACCAAGAGGAGGAAGAAGCTCCGAGGTGCTACCGGCTATGGTGGAAGGAGAAGAAGGGAGAAGAAGGAGGAGAAGAAGAAGATCCTCTTCTTGGGTTTTGTTCAACATCTTCTAAGGGTTCTACAAGGGTAACGCATGACGTTCTTCGCTGTTTGATTCATATTAGATGCGAATTCGATTAGGTTGATTGGATCAAATTACTGCTGCTAGTAGAATAGCTCTACCTAGTATGTTACGCGGCTGATTTCATGTTCTTAGAGGCTGAATCAGGGGATCCCATCTCCTAGAGTTATGTGGGGTTCGTTCTTAGCTTTCAGTGGACGTAAAGATCTCAATTCTCAGTTACGATTCAAACGTTATGATGAATTCTCTACTGCTGTCAGAAATTCAATTCTGTCCAGTAGATTGCGCGGCCGTTTTCGGGTTCGTAGAAGCCGAATTTGAGTTGTACATCTCCTATAGATAAGTAAGATTTGTTCTTATCTTTCAGAAGCCACCAAGAACACTTAATTCCGATTTACGGGTCAAAAGTTATGGTATAATCTTTCTTGCTGTACAGAATTCCTCACGTGAATGAACTGTCAAGTTGTCTTTTAATATATGATTAAGTTAATAGAAGATTCAGGGTTTCCAGCCAACTAGGATGCTGTAGAAATTTTTATAACCATTCTAGAATAATAAAGAATGCCCTAATCGAAGTTGTAGATCAAAAGTTATGATATGTTGTTTACTGTTGTCCTTTTCATCTAGACAGAATCTACCTTTTGCCTTCATCTATCTGTTAGCCTTTTCTTTTGGCCGTATTGGGAGATCTCGCCAACTAGACTTTTGTAGATATGTTCGTGAAGTTTCATTAGGATATGGGATCATCTCGTTCCAAGTCTCAGATTAGTAGTTATGATTTATTCCGTGCTGCTCTCCAGATTCGTTTTCTGTGATTGTGTTGTCTGTTTTCAAAATAGGTCTATTATTTGATTCTTGGGTTACCGGGAAAGTGTTGTAGGATGTTGCGGGTAGTGTCCTGTACCATGTTGTTCTTATTTTGAGTACTTACCTGTGTAGGCTGCGAGGCTTCGGGTTTAGACACACCTTTATTGCCTTCTAACGCGTCGCAACGCGGAAGGCAAGTACATTGATATTCATAAGATTTGTGAATGTTGTATGCTTGATGTTCGTATTTTGCTTTTATATGATACGTGAGAAGATTCAATGTTTATGTTCCTTTCAAATGTGAAATTCCCATGTTTAGAGATGATGATGTTCATTATTCAAAAGTTCATTATATGCATCTATTTTCATGTTCCATCCACGGGAGTGGATTTTAAAGACACATCAATTCCAGTATGGGCACGTGAGACCCACCATTCCAATGTGGGTAGTTTTGGACACTTGTATGAAACGTTCTTCATACAGGATTTGGATCCCCGTATTTTGTTAAATAGGGCTTAAGTGAACACCGACGGGTGTGTCACTAGCTATACCAGTATAAGCAGGAGTGCAATCCTTTCATTCCATTAAATCCATTCATTAATATATATACATTCGGTGATATGTTCACATTCTTTATTGTTGTTGTCTTATTCATATTTGTTGAATGCCTAATTATTCATTGTACTTGCTGAGTCTCGGACTCATTCTTGCTTTGTTTGTTTATTCTAGGTGATCATTGATGTTGGCTCTATTGGGAGGGAGTAGACACACACTATTCAATCATTTCACCAAATTCCATTTTTTTCGATAATAGGACTTGGCTATGTCCCTCATTCGTTAATTGATGAACTGTAATAATTATAGTCAGATATGGTTGATATCTTTCTGTTTGTTAAGATTGGTTAACTAATTGCTTATGATCCATGATTACCTCTTTGGTATAGCTATCTTAGTGGATTCAGTAGACTTGAATAAACTATCGTTGTATTCAGATTATATTCTTGTATTTATTCAATTATATGTTGAGCACCTTATGCCTTTAGATAATATATTGTTTAAATTCTTCCGCCATCTGGTTGTATATAGATTCTTTAGGTAACATTTTGGCTGCCGAATAGCCAGGGTGTTACAGTTGGTATCAGAGCGAGCTTTAGGTCTGTTGTAATTAAGTTATTAAAATGACACACTGTACACAATAGGTGGTCCATTGTATCCGCATTTCTAGTGGTATGTTTCATCATGTTGAACTGTTCTTGAATTGCATCTGTACTATCATTCTTGTTGTTAATCTATGATCTGCGATGATATTCTATATCTATAAATTTATGCTATGATTGTCATGAGATGATCCTGTATATTCATAATTGATTATTTTGGTGATGCGTGTTGATAACGGATGTTAAGAAGTTGAGGTCGTGGTTGTTGCCCTGGGATTCACCAGGTTACACCACCGTTCGTGGTATGTGGATAAGGGAGTAGATACCCCGAGTACCAAAGTTACAAGTGTTGAACGTGAGTTGCTTTAGAAAGTTGTTCTTTTCCTTGATTTTTGAATTTTGTCCAATTCTTGTCCTGTGGAGGTTGATGAACTTTTCTTGAGTTATTGCTTACATTTCAACTAATGAGTTTTCATTAGCCATTCTTAGCTCCATAATACGAATACTTGTTCTCCTGACTGCGGGTCTATTGGTGTTTTTGTGTGAACGTCGGTTATTAGCAAGATTGAACTTTTCATGGGAGTTATGCACTTCTTGTTGGAAAATATGATTCCTTTATTCGATTGGTATTTCAGATACTACAAGTTTTCTGTTGCAAGTGCTTTATCATGTGAAAGCTTTGGCTTTATGTATTTCTTTTGGATTACTTCGAGCGTTGAGGTTTAATGTATCTCTTTTGCTGAATGAAGGTGTTAGAATCCTTTTGTGATGTCTTATCATGCTTAAAATGAGAAGTTATAACTAAACAAATAAATTGCTATGATGTGAGTTACCAAGTTGGGTTGTAGCATGGTGGAAATCAATTATTCTTAACTACTATCCATGAAAGTGAAATTAATTAATTTGAAATGTCCTTGTATTTGATACAAGGTGTATGTTAAATAAAGGCTGTCCATATCCATTCAGAACCTATGGATCTTACATAAGTGCTAGATTTACCTATTTCCTGATATGCTAAATTGTTGAAACCGGTATAAAGGACCAGATGGGTGCTGGTGTATCGATTCATGAAACCTTGTTTATAAAAAATTATGTTAGTGAATCTTCAATCATGTTTTGAACTGATTTCTGAACAAAGGTGAAATGTTGAATCTATGTTTATAAATGGTTATGTGATTGCAAATGGAATTAGTACCGTATCTACACACATGTTTAGTACAATCATCAATTGTTAATGAGCGCTGAAAATGGTGTTGAGCAACACCAACAGTTGAGTAGATGAATTTCGTAAGTAGTCTTTGATAGCATGCCTTGTGATATTGTTATTTCTTAGCACAATCTTGTTATAATAAATTTGTTTTAACCTTGTGGTTCGTGTTTTTTTTGGAAAGTTTTAGGATGGAGTAATAAAGTTTGATGATTCTTGATACTAGTGTATGTTGTCGTTGTTATTAAATCGTCAGAATGTGAGATTGAGGTTAATTCTCGTAGTATTTTAATCACCTATGGTGATATTTCCCAAGTGATAAAATTTCAAGTTTTGTGCTCATGATCTTTTGGAGGTTCAAGCTTTATGTAGTAAGCGAAGTTTGTTGAGTAAAGCGATATGTTGCAAAGTTGTAATGGTTCTTCAGTGATGCAAGTACTTTGATCTTGAATGCTTGTTTGTTCTTATCTGTTAAGGTTCGATATTCTCTTCTTGTGAGGCGTATGCTTTCTACAGTGGACTCTACTTATGTACTATGAGTTCATTGCTTAATTGGTTTTTCCCTTGATCCTGTGTTCATTGCGAGTGGCAAATGATTTTCTAGTTGGTGAAAATCGTTTCCATTTGCCACTTCTTTTGAGAAAGAATCAACTCATTCTTTTCACGTGGGTCTTTCAAAGTGTTTTCTAATTGTTGTTGTGAAATTGATGTTAATACTTGTAGTAATTTAATCGCCTTTGGTGATATCGTTCAGATGAGAATATTTCAAGTTTAGCTTTCGTGATATTTTGGAGCTCATAAATCATCTGGTAGCTGAAATTATTTTAAATAAATTGAGGTATTGGATTGTCCCATTTCTTCTTAAGAGATTCGTGTGATTTAATCTTAAGGGCTCTTTGGTCTGAGTTGGCAATATGAGGTTGCAATCAAAGAAAATTATGTTGGTTCCTTCAAGAGGAGAATGATTTGCTTGCTTTTCGTGAAAACCCGTAAATTAAAATGTTTCAAGTTTAGTGGCTAAGATCATTTGAATCTCATGTTTCTTGAGTAGTTAAACTGTTCCGAGCAAATATGACGTGTTGAATAATTGTATTTGATTCTTAATTAGTTCTTGTGGTTTGGACTAAAGACCTTATCTTGTTCGTTGTGGCAAAAATGTTGCTAGTCAAACGATTGATTTCAATGTTAAAGGAAATAATGTAGTAGGAGTATTTGAGAATTGAAGTCAAGTTTTGTAACTTGTGGTTAATTGAATCGTTTATAAACTTTCTGCTCTTTCCGCTCAAGAGATGTCGAGTTTCAGTCGCAATGTCTTTTTCTTATTGGCTGTTATTTGCTATTCCCTTTTGAGGGATGTGTGCCCTCAGCTGCGAACTAAACTTTCTTTTTCCAAGATCACCATTCTCAAAATAATTATTTTGGTTTTGTGCTCGCTGTGAGGATATGTGAGGAAACTTGTCTTTGTTCGCCCTCTTTCTTTTGAGAAAGGATCAACAGTTTTGTGTTGCAAAGCTTTACAAGGTGTAATTTTGGCAACTGTTGGTGGTGGATAAGAAATTTTAATGATGAGATTTTGCTACCAAGCTATTGGAGGAGTAGTAGAAGATGAATTGGTTTTGATCTGTACCTCTTGGAGGAAATTTGATTCACATGGACTGTTTGGCTTCGAAGTAAATTTGAATAGTGTTACGACTGAGTAGAACCTATGGTATAGTGAAATTCCAGAATTTTAGTTCATGTTAAAATGTTAGGGATTATCAAATGAATCGAAACCTTGATCAAGTTTATAGATTAACACAATTAGGAAGTATTGTGATATTGTGTGGGTGATTCCTGATGATGTCAATAGTGAGTATGTCAGAATTGTGGGGATGTTAGAGATTAATCCGATGATTTCACTATTTGTTATAAGAGAAATTCGTTGTAGAAGTCTTGGAGGTTAAATTTGGGCTTTGTATTTTTTTTATGCTAGACTTTTGGTCGCCCAAAGTTTGTGTGTAGAGGAAATAGAAAACTGGAGTTTTCTGAGCGACGGAATGATTGTTGACAGAACCCTTCTGATGTAGTTTATGACCGTGTGTACTGAGGATTCTGAGTTGTTTATTCTTAAAAGTTTGAGGTGGTGTGATTGCGTGAGATCTATTCTGAGGTGTTCGGGTGCCATCTATCAAATTAATTTTGTCAGTAGAAGGAGTTGTCTAGAGTGTTTCAGTGGGATCAGTAGAGCTTCTCCACAAAGGTGTGGATGATGTATTTGGGTCTGAGCATAAATGTTGAGGATGTTAATTTAAGAGGTTTGAGCTCGTGTGATATGCGATGAATTCGAATTCGAAGGTTTGAGAGAAATTTTATTCCTAAAAGAGAAACTGACAAAAAGGATGTCTTCTTGGGTAGTGAAGAGTTTTTTTATCCTCGCTTGAGCTCTGTGTTGTTGACTGGTGTCTTCCGCAATTTGAGTTGGCGTCATGTCGGCATGTGTGATTCTTTCCAGTTTAGATGAAATAAAACAAATATTTGATTTGGGGGTTCGAGTGATTTCTCATTTGGCTTTCGTGGTGTTCATTCGCAAATTGCGTAATTAGAAAGTGGAATAGTTTTCGTGATGATTTATCAATCGTGGGTTTGACCCTTTTGGTGGAGAGTTGGCATTGCGTGGTTGCGATGAAAACTTTTTATTTTCAATTGAATTCTCTTTGTAAAACAATTGTTTAAAAGCGAGTTCTGTTGTGCGCTCTTAATTAAAGGAGGTGCTCCTTGTTAAGATGAAGAAACCGATTAAGAAGTGGGACAAGAATTCCATGTGTATGGTGCATGTTTGTGCTTTTGTACCAAAGGGGAAGTTAGCCCGAGGTACATTAGTTTGTTTTCGTTAGTTATGGGGATTAGTAAGTGGGCGTATCGCCATGATTGTCTTGGGTCCATACGTGAGGTATGCAACGTCTGGTATGTTCTGGTGCTGAGTGAGTACCCAGGGAAATTGGGGTTGAGGTTTTCGTTAGAGCCATTGACCAGCGAATAAGATCTCACGTTCGAGTCTCGTCCGCTACGTATACTGGAGAGGTCGGGACGAGCTTTGGGACATATGATGTTGGTATCTGTTGAGGTGCCATGGGTGCACCCGTGTGAGCGTAAAGCGACCTGGGAGCTGGAGTCTCGCATGCGCGAGCAGTATCTAGACCTGTTTGCTCTTGGTACGTGTTAATTATTGTTTCATTCCAGTAGCAACTGTTCATTTGTTTATTTCGACGGTTAGAATTCAGGGTCGAATTCTTTTCAGGGGGTAGAATGTAATATCCCAAATATTCGTTAGTAAATGCAATAAAGATTAGAAAGAACAATATTATTTAGAGAGGAAAATGAAAAGAAAATTCAAGATTTGAGGGAAGATTGGACCTTGGGCTTTCAGCCCAAGGCGTCCTAGCCAAGTGGGTCGGCCATGTAGTGGAGTCAAGAAGGGGGGTGCCCTTCCCCAAAACCCTAGCCTCACATGATGCCATGTCGCATCAGAGCATGTTGTAACACCCACCCAGACATGAGCACGGAATGCTACTAAACAAACTCTAATAATTCCAAACTAGACAATCTTAATAAATTTCGGCAGAACCTCCCTTGTAAAGTTAATTACACGAAGGTTCCAACACATGAATAATTCAAATATTAACTAAAACCTTCTTCCAAAGACATCAAAAGATAATCAAAGACATGCTAAGTATCTAACATAACTAGAGAGATATGAATTTCTACTACTCATCATTATTACATTTAATCCATTGCATGAGACGAAACATAATAAATCTTTGGGCATCTCGCCCAATTACTAAAACAATTACGCTCAAGATCATTCATCTTTATTTAGTTCATGTGGCAAGTGTGTGACTAGCGACTACTTCCCCATGCATGTCGTTCTTGGCTCGGTACCTAAAACAACAATAAAGCAAGAGTGAGTCCACAGACTCAGCAAGTACATAAAGAAACTATAACATCAGCATCCATGTAAAGGAGATCAACAATAGAACATCTCATATGCAAATGCAATGCTCAAGGGTCCTTTCTCTTTATCTTTCTTTGTGCATTACACCGTAATACAAAGTATGCAACCGTCGCCGATACTCATGCTCAGGCGCGCACGCACAGGACCAATTGCCCAATACTCCGCAAGTATTGGGGACCTCATACCCACACTCCACGAGTGTGGGGATCTCGGCCCGCCACATTCATGACGGGATCTCAAAGGAAACATACTTGGTCACCACGTGACCAAGTCTCAACATGATCTCAATATGCACATGCTCACCATTTAATCATCATCAATTTACCACAAAACGATAACATCATACCACAACAGAGCATAAACATATTTGGAGCATCCACCAATCTTAAACCAACATCATGCCATCAATCTCACTATACTATCACATATCGAAAAAGCACACAAACACCAATCAATCGCAACGATGAATCAAACAATGCACTTGCCTTAACTGCGTGCGAATGGAGAACGTGAAGACGTTGCTGCCTCCAGTACCAATCCCCCACCTAATACATTATGAATATAAACTAAGACCATAGTAACGAAAAACATGAATTAAATAAGCGAACTCATCAAGTAGCAAATTGCAACGCGATCCCGACTCCGCTTTCTTAAGTACTGAAATGCCCTCTGTGAACAGTCAAGTTCTAAAATTCATATCTTTCCGTACAGTGGTCCAAATTAGGTATTCTTGGACTTCATTGAAAGGTAATCAAATTTCCCAACTAAACCTAGTTGGTGAGCCTCCCTGATTCGGCCATCTAAAATCACTTTTAAGCTGATTAACAAAACATCGATTTCACGTCACCCTTTCTGGACAGAGCACTAAAACTAACATAACTTTCAGCTCGTTTGTCCAAATGTCGCGTTCTTGGGCTTCCCTGAAATATACGACAATTATCTACAACTTTCATTATACTGAGATCCTATAATTCTCCCTTTAATTGATCTCTAAAGTCAGATTACTAAAACCTGTCAGAATACTGACAGATTCGCAGAACAATCGCACTAAAAAATTCATAACTTTTGCTACAGAGGTCCAAATAATACGATCTAGCACTTCATCGAAAGCTATTGACGTCTTCTACATCTCTCTAGGAGAAGCCCAAGACCGAATCGGCACTTAACTATATCAAAACGTCTGTCTAACGCGATTTGTCCTGAGGAGACAGAAATACCGACATTGCTACAACAATCAAATATGCATCTATTCGGGGGCAAACCGGGGTTACCCTTGACGAACCACTATAGACCACGATGCAATCCGTGAATTTTCCCCTTCCCTCTCTTCTTCCCTTCTCCTTTCTTCCTTCTTCTTCTTTTTTTTCTTGGCCGGCCACCACAATGAAGAGGCATCGGAGGAGAGGGGCACCACCATGGAGGAGATGGGTTGCTACAGTACCATGCTACAGTGGCAGTGCGGGTACTGTAGCACCCTAGGGTTCCCCCTCCTTCTTTGGTTGGTTTCTGGTTTCCTCATGGGCCATGGGCCACTAAGCCTGTTTTTCCTCCACTTGACTATGGGCTGCGTGGCCCATTACTCTCTCAATTTCTGATTTTTTCTCTTTAATTATCTTAATTCCCTCTCTAATTTTTTTATTACATCCACTAACGACAAACGGGATATTACACATGCGGTAGTGTAGCAGCCCCCCCTCCCTGCTGCTCTACCAAGAGGAGGAAGAAGCTCTGAGGTGCTACCGGCCATGGTGGAAGGAGAAGAAGGGAGAAGAAGAAAGGAGGAGAAGAAGAAGATCCTCTTTGTGGGTTTTGTTCAATGTCTTCTAGGGGTTCTACAAGGGTAACACACAACGTTCTTCACTGTTTGATTTATATTAGATGCGAATTCGATTAGGTTGATTGGATCGAATTGCTGCTACTAGTAGAACAGCTCTGTCCAGTATGTTGTGTGGCTTATTTCATGTTCTTAGAGGCTGAATCAGGGGATCCCATCTACTAGGGTTATGTGGGGTTCGTTCTTAGCTTTCAGTCGATGTAAAGATCACTCAATTATGAGTTACGGTTCAAAAGTTATGATAAATTCTTTGCTGCTGTTAGAAATTCAATTATGTCTAGTAGATTGCGCGGCTGCTTTCGGGTTCTTAGAGGCCGAATTTGAGTTGTCCATCTCCTAGAGATATGTAGGATTTGTTCTTAGCTTTCAGTAGACACCACGAACACTTAATTGCGACTTACGGTTCAAAGATTATGGTATAATCTTTCTTGCTGTCCAGAATTCCTGACGTGAATGAACTATCAAGTTGTCTTTTAATATATGATTACATTAATGGAAGATTCAGGGTTTCCACCCAACTAGGATGTTGTAGAAATTTGTATAAACTTTCTAGAATGATAAAGAACTCCCTAATCGGAGTTGTAGATCAAAAGTTATGATATGTTCTTTAATGTTGTTCTTTTCGTCTAGATAGAATCTGTCTTGTGCCTTCATCTATCTGTTAGCTTTTTCTTTTGGCCGTATTGGGAGATCTCGCCAACTAGACTTTTGTAGATATGTTCGTCAAGTTTCCTTAGGATATGGGCTCACCTCATTTCGAGTCTCAGATCAATAGTTATGATTTATTCCATGTTGCTGTCCAGATTCGTTTTCTATGATTATGTTGTCTGTTTTCAGAATAGGTCTATTAGTTGATTCTTGGGTTACCAGAAAAGTGTTGTAGGATGTTGCGGGTAGTGTCCTGTACCATGTTGTTCTTATTTCGAGTACTTACTTGTGTAGGCGGCGAGGCTTCGGGTTTAGGCGCACCTTCGTTGCCTTCTAACGCGTCGCAACGCGGAAGGCAAGTACATTGATATTCTTAAGATTTGTGAATGCTGGATGCTTGATGTTCATATTGTGTTTTTATATGATACGTGAGAAGATTCAATTTTTATGTTCCTTTCAAATGTGAAATTCCCATGTTTAGAGATGATGATATTCATTATTCAAAAGTTCATTATATGTATCTATTTTCATGTTCCATCCACGGGAGTGGATTTTAAAGACCCATCAATTCCAGTATGGACAAGTGAGACCCACCATTCCAATGTGGGCAGTTTTGGACACCCGTTTCATACGGGATTTGGATCCCTATATTTTGTTAAATACGGGCTTAAGTGAACACCGACGGGCGTGTCACTAGCTATACCGGTATAAGCAGGAGTGCAGTCCTTTCATTCCATTAAATCCATTCATTCATATATATACATTCGGTGATATGTTCACATTCTTTAATGTTGTTGACTTATTCATATTTGTTGAATGCCCAATTATTCACTGTACTTGCTGAGTCTCGGACTCATTCTTGCTTTGTTTGTTTATTTTAGGTGATCATTGATGATGGCTATATTGGGGAGCGCCAATGTTGTTTGTCAAGAAGAAAGATGGAAGTATGAGGATGTGCATCGATTACCGTTCACTCAATGAAGTTACTATCAAGAATAAGTACCCACTACCCCGGATAGATGATCTGTTTGATCAGATGAAAGGAGCCGGAGTGTTCTCAAAGATCGACCTGCGATCAGGTTACCATCAACTGAAGATTTGTCCTAAGGATATACCGAAGCCCGCGTTCTCAACACGGTATGGACATTATGAGTTCTTAGTCATGTCTTTCGGTCTGACTAATGCCCCTACATACTTCATGAACATGATGAATAAATTATTCATGGAATATTTGGACAAATTCGTAGTTGTGTTCATTGATGATATTCTAGTGTACTCCAAGTCGGAGGAAGAACACGCCGAACATTTAAGGATAATATTGGAAAAACTCCGAGAGCATTAGCTGTATGCCAAGTTCAGTAAGTGTGATTTTTGGAAGAAGGAAGTGGATTTCCTTGGTCATGTGATGACAAATGAGGAGTAGCATTGACCCCTAAAGTTAAAGCGATGTTACATTGGGAGCAGCCCAAATCAGAACTCGATTCGCGATTTCTTGGGAATGGCAGGTTATTACCGCCGTTTTATCGAAGGATTCTCATCGATTGCCAAGCCTCTTACGCAATTATTGAAGAAGGAGAAAAAATTCACTTGGACCCCATCCTGTGAGGAAAGTTTTCAAGAGTTGAAGAAGCGCTTGACTTCAGCCCCAGTGCTGATTTTGCCAGATATTCACAAGGATTTCGATATCTACTGTGATGCTTCGCGCCAAGGATTAGGATGCGTCCTGATGCAAGAAGGAAGAGCTGTCGCTTATGAATCAAGGCAATTGAGACCTCACGAAGAGAATTACCCTACTCATGATCTGGAATTAGCTGCCGTAGTGCATGCTTTAAAGATTTGGCGTTATTACCTCATCGGTAATCGCTGTGAAGTCTACATAGATCATAAGAGTCTAAAGTACATCTTCACCCAGTCAGATTTGAACATGAGACAGAGAAGATGGTTGGAATTGATCAAGAATTATAATCTTGGAATCCACTACCATACAAGAAAAGCCAACGTAGTTGCAGATACTCTAAGTCGTAAGAGTTACCGCAATGCTTTGGAAGTAAAGGGAAGTTGTCCAGAACTTTATGAAGAATTTCAGAAGCTAAGGCTGGAAGTTGTGCCCGAAGGAATTGTAGCCAATTTGGAGGTACAGTCTACCTTGGAGAAGCATATTCGTGAAGCACAACCAAAGGATCCCGTGTTGTCAGAAATCAAGATCAAAATGGCAGGAGGGAAATTCAAAGATTTCACCAAGGATGGTCAAGACATACTCTGGATTAATGGTCGTATCTGTGTACCAGATATCGACGGTCTAAGACAGTTAATCTTAAAGGAAGCCCATGACTCAAAGTATTCGATCCACCCTGGAAGTACCAAGATGTACCAGGATGTTAAGACTACATTTTGGTGGCCAAATTTGAAACGAGAAGTCGCAGAGTTCGTTGCCTTGTGCGACACCTGTCAGAAAGTAAAGGCAGAACACCAGAGACCAGCAGGTTTGCTTTGCAATCACCAAGATTCCAAAATGGAAGTGGGAAGAGATCGGTATGGATTTCATTACCGGTTTACCCAAGACTCAATCGAGTTACGATTCGATCTGGGTAATAGTTGATCGTTTGACCAAGGTCGCCCATTTCCTTCCAGTCAAAACGACGTACTCAGGAGATCGCCTTGCGGAGTTGTACATGGCTAGAATTGTCAGTTTGCACGGTGTGCCCAAGAAGATAGTATCAGATCGGGGATCTCAGTTCACCTCTCGTTTTTGGCAAAGTTTGCATGAAGCATTGGGTACCCATTTGAATTTCAGTACCGCGTATCATCCACAGACAGATGGACAGACTGAAAGAGTTAATCAGATATTGGAGGATATGCTGAGAGCTTGTGCTCTAGCTAATGTTACCCGATGGGATAAAAGTTTGTCGTATGCAGAATTTTCGTACAACAACAGTTACCAAGCCAGTCTGCAAATGTCACCATTTGAAGGTTTGTATGGCGTGCTCAGAGAACCCGTTGAATTGGTCGAAACAATGAACGATCGGTTTCGGTCCGCATCATTAGGAAGCAGAAGAGCAAGTGGCCATGATTAGAGAGAGATTGAAGATAGCTCAGTCCAGGCAGAAGAGCTATGCTGATAATCGTCGTCGTGATCTCAGTTTTGAACCCGAGGATTTCGTTTACCTTCAAGTTACACCGCTCAGAGGTGTCAGAAGGTTTCATGCCAAAGGGAAGCTTGCCCCTAGGTATGTTGGTCCGTTCAAGATTTTGGAACGTCGTGGAGAAGTTGCTTATCAGTTAGAGCTACCGCGATGTTACGTGAGTGCATGATGTCTTTCATGTCTCGCATTGAAGAAGTGTCTTCGTGTGCCGTAAGAGCAAGCCCGCTAGAATCAATTGTCTTGAAGGAGGATCTTACCTACAAGGAGCAATACCAAGATTTTGGATGTCGCAGAGTGCCTCACCGTAAGCAAGACTGTTCTTTTTGCAAGGTCCAAAGGGGAGCAACCACTTTCCTAGCCTTTTCTCTAGGCTGAGAAGCAACCAAGAAGAGCTGCCTTTTGTTGCTCTAGGCCCGAATCTCGAGGTCGAGATTCCTTTAACATCCCAATTTTCTGGAGAGCTTAAAAATCTTTAAATAGTTGGTAGGAGAAAATTCACCATTTGAATGAACTTTACAATCAAAACATTTAATGTGAATAATCCCAACATGAACAATAGCCAAAACTATTTTATTTGGGTTCTATGTGCTCAGATATATTTTCTCGTCGCCGGGTCACTCCGGTGCCTCTGTCGTCGCCAATTATAAATCTCTAGCCTTGGTGTATATATTGGTGTTTGTATTTGATGTTTGAGTTTTGCGGTGTTATTCGTTCTTATTCGCTGTTTTGTTCAAATCGTTAGGATTCGATATTTGCGGCAACCACGAGGACGATCCTCCGCACCATATTGAGCAACGACAACCAATAAGCGCTTTGATCATGTTTATCGGTATTTTAAAATCTAATATTTTGTTTCAATTTGTATGTATGCATTGCTTAATTTGTGTTAAATTGATTAGTTAAATCCGTGTTTGCATATCCTGTAGACAAAATATTGATCTCTACTTAGGTTATTTCTGTGATTAGAGGTTGTGGATGATCTCTTGTCACTTAGTAGATCGGGTCAACTTGCTTAGACATGCTAGCTATCGGTGAGAAGCTAGCGGTTATCGACTTTAGTCGGTAACCTTGATCACCTAAAATTTACTACAACTTTTGTTTCAGCATCTTTGCTATGTTTAATTGAAAAATTAAAAATGAAAACAAAAATGATTTAGACTTGGGCACAATGGTAAGGCGGTGTGATCTGTTGGTGTGGCGGAAAGGTGCAGAGCCGATTGGGACCGAGTTACTTGCGCCATCTTGAGCATTTTGCGTGCTAACCACACTAGAGTATATGGGACCTCTCTTGACCTAGTACTTTGGCGTGTATTGGCTCGGGTCGCGAGGAGGTCGCGGGGAGGATGGAGGTGGGAGCATGGTAGTTGTCCAAAAGCTTTATCTGAGTGGGTAGTTGCCTTTTCGGCTTTACCATGTAAGCGTATGGATTTCTATCCATATGAGCGGCTCGTAGTTAATACACATATTGGAAACAGTCTCGTAGGACTTAGCTGTGCTGGCATACCTTCGGAGTGTGCTTCGGCAAGGCGATCCGAAGTGTGGGTACATTGGTACACCTGCGCAGGGTCAAAACTATTCGAATAGCCTCGTCTAGGTTATGGACACGCCGGATCGCCCCAAGAACTAGACTACAACATTTAAATTAAAACTTGATGGGTGAGTGCGAATCGGATTAGTGCTGTTGTTAATGGTGACTATTGGGATAGTCACTTCTAGGTTGTTTATCTTTCGCTTTTGTTATCAATATCCGTCTTGTTATTTCAATCTTAAAAATGAATTGCAAACTTGCCTTTAAAGCGTATTACATTATTGCAAATGAAAATTGGCTTTATGCAAATAAAACATATGGCCTCCACTAAACAAGCCTCGCATGTAGCATATGAACAGTCTGCGCTAGTTCACACGTCGGTCTTGCGGGTACAAAGACAATCTTTGTACTCGGTGCTGCTTAATGTTTTGGTTGCGAGAGGAAGAAGGTGAGCCCCAAGGGCCTCACTTACGTGAGCTGTGTTGCCGTTTAGTGGGCGACTAGACTTGGCGGTCGGTCGAGATGCCTTGTGGGTTGGAGGCACACTGATTGGCTTTGTTTATAGCCATCTTATGGCACTTTTGCTTCATTTATCGTTTTGTTTATTTGTGTATCTTGGCACATGGCCTTTATGCGTAATAACTCTACTATTTGTTTACCTTCCGTTTGGTAGTGTGGTGTTTGGACTCTATGTTTGAAATGGAGTTGATGTCTAATTTTTGTACAGAGTTGTGTACACCGCTTTGCAGGAAGTGTATATATCTAGAGGATCGATTTATTTGATTTGTGATGCTAGGACCGGATGGTTGGTTAAGCATTACAAGCCAAATAAGCGGGGTCCTCTAAAGTTGGTATCGAGCCATTCGACCGTAATAACCAAAGCATAGTCGTCCTTAGGATATTTTGAAAGTCTTATTTTCAAATCATAAAAGGTTTATGAAAACCTAGTGATTCTCAGATTTTATTCCTTACCTATCTTAGCTTTCTACTCTCATCTTACTCTAATTTAAGTCTTGAAACTTGGTTTCTCTCTTTACCTTTCAAAGATAGTTACTACCGGTGGAATTAGTAGGAAGAACTATGAAGTTTAATCCAACTAAAACTTGTGGGGATAATAGGGTAAGATGTAAAGTGAGTAGTTATGTGTCCGATTTTTTGGTCGAACTTTATCCCGCCTTGTGTTTGTTTAATTTGCTTTCATGAATTTTGGGCTTTCTTGCTCTTAAATTTGTTGCTAACTTGTTTTAGTGAAACAGGGATGGGTGGGAGAAGCCTTGCAGTAGTCATTGGAGTGGTCATGATGAGGAGCTTCCCCTCCTCCGACCATGGCTGAGGTTCTCGCTGAGTCGAGCGAAACCGCATGGACCAGGCAGCGCATCCTGGAGGTTATTGCTAGGGAATACCTCCACTCCCGCCGGTGGTGGCGGCCACCGGACTCGCGGGGACTTGCGAGTTCCTCGTCGCAGACCGCCGACTTTCTCCCGCTCGAGGACCCTCTCGATGCGGACGATTGGCTGGGAGAAGATCAAAGATTATGATATGGGTATTCAACCACTCGAAGAAGCAACGTGGGAACGTGAAGAAGAGCCGCTCGCGTCGCGGTCACTCCGGTGCCTCTGTCGTCGCCAAGCACACGGTGCCGAGTTTCCTAGCCTTTTCTCTAGCTAGCTTTGAATCTCGAGGTCGAGATTCCTTTAAGGGGGGAGGTTTATAACATCCCAATTTTCAGAGCTTAAAAATCTTTAAATAGTTGGTAGGGAGAAAATTCACCATTTGAATTTCATTTGTTTTTAATTCCAAAGCTTAATATTGAACTTTACAATCAAAAACATTTAATGTGAATAATCCCAACATGAACAATAGCCAAAACTATTTTATTTGGGTTCTATGTGCTCAGATATATTTTCTAGATTTTTCTAGAATTTTTCTGAGTTCATTTGCTATTTTCTATTGCTTATTTGAATTTCTGGTATTTTCTAAAATAGAAAAGCTATTATAAATCTCAGATAATTCCTTGGGCCTAAACCCATTCCTATTCCTAAACCCCGGCCCATTTTCCCCGCCCGACCAGATTTTTCTCGAGTGGCGCGTGCGCCACCTCCCACTGACATGCGGGCCCCGCATGTCAGCCTCGCCACCTCTTCTCTTTCCTTTCACACGCCCCGCTCGTTCTCCACCGTTCGATCGAGGATGGGCGGTTGGATGCGCACGATTGATTCGGGCTGTCCGGTTGTTCCATCGATTTTGGATCGTGCGATCTAGGATGAACGGTCAGATCTGGAGTTTGTTTCGCAGCCGCGCCGTTTCGCACGTGCCCGAGTCCGAGCCCTAGCCGCTGACGTGTGGGTCCCAGCTTGCCACGTCGTCTTCGTTCCCGAATCCGTTAGGGATACGATCTCCACCGCCGCCTGCCTTATTAGGTGTTCGTGCCCTGGACTCTCCCAGGCCCTCGGGTATAAAAGGGGAGGTAGCCCTCGGTCTCCGCGTCCCAACCCTAGCCGCCTTCGCCCTCGCGCTGAACCCTAGCCGCCAAAGGAGCTCGAAGATCCATCTGCGCCGCGTCCAACTCCGACGAGCTCGTACGCCGTCGTCAGTGCCGCCTGGGCGTCGTGGTCTACACCATCGGCATCGCACGGAGCAGGACTACCTCGTGGTCGCCTTCGTGTCGCTGGAGCGTCGCCGTAGCCCCGATTCCGTCGAGCCTGTGAGCTCTCGTCGCCATCGCCGCCGCCGGACACCTCGTCCCCCGTGCACGAGTGAGCACTCCATCTGGATCGCCGAAGTCCCCTCTTCACGCCTGTACCATCCACCGCCGGCGAAGCCCTGCCGTTCTCCAGAACCCTCGGTTCCCGAGCGCCGCCGCTCCTATTGTCGTCCACGTCACTGCCACCACGCCGCCATGTCAGCATCGCTGCCTACATGTCGCGTGCGTGGCGCCCAGTCATCGTCCACGTGCACGCGTGCGTGGGCAGTCCAACGGGTCTAGATCCAGGAGGCTCGGTAGACTCAGTCTACCGTGAGCCATCTCACTGACATGTGGGTCCGAATTATTTCTTTTATTCCCGAAATTCCTTCGCTGATGTCAGCATTGCGCAATAATCCGATTTTTCTTTAGAGAAATAATTCGGAAATTCCAGAAAATCCAAATTAGGGTTTCTTTTTAGATTCAAACTTTCAGAGCTCATAATTTTTGCATCCTAACTCCGATTGAGCCCATTCAAATTTCTAAATTTATCTAAATTCAAGATCTATTTATCTAAGATTTTTATTTAATTTTTGGAGCTTGTTTTGCCTCTGTTATTTATTTGTTTTGTTTGTTTGTGTCTCGTTTGCGAGTAGACGTCGATTCGTCGGGGAATTTTGTGGAAGAAGGAGCACCCCAAGATCAAGACCAGTACATAGACCTTTTCCAAGGCAAGTCATACCTTTGATCATCTTGAACCCAGTTTTCAAATTACTTTGTGTTAAATTATTGCATTCTACTTTAATTATTTATTTAAATGCTTTGGGCATAGTTATTATCTAAATTGTTATCACACCTTGGCCTTGTATGTCATAATTCCTTGTCACCCTAGATTGGTTATGAGTTGGTAATATTATAGCACCAACGTGGGTTGGTTAGATGCGAGTACAATTGCTTAGCCATGCTACGAGTCTCACATCTCATGTAAGTTACAAATATTAATTATGACTAAGTGACTATGGAACTTTGTGTAAAACTGTGTGCTATGTGTTGTTACTTCGTGATGGCATGTGTTGCGCTAAACTAACTGGGTGTTAAAGGATTTAGACTGAGGCAAGTGGTGGAGACTGTGTGACATGGTGGTCTATGTGATGGGAATGATGATCTTTGTGACTTAGTTAGAACATAGAAGTCTTGCCTTGGTCAATTAAGGACTTAACTTTGTGCGCCATTGAACTGAGCCTTGCTGTACGACCACATGCCTGGTATGGGACGGGCCTAACTTAGTATGTTATGGATTCTCGGCATTGATGTTCAGGTGGATAGGTTAGGCTGTGTGACAGGGTGGAGGTGTGACTACTTGGTGGTTGCATCGCGGGACGATTTGTCTTCCCTGTCCAGCGGTGTGTGTTATACCAATTTTATGTGAGCTGGTATAGCGGTTTGTAAGCACACTGGGAACGTCAATGTTTGAGATGAAGTTTTCGAACTGTTTTGTTATGAGTAGTGCTTGCTACACTAGTTGTATCTTGTGGGTAAAGTGTACAACCTCTGCAGAGTGTTAAACAATCTATTCGAATAGCCGCGTCCGCGGTCATGGACATGCTCGGGGATTTCACACGAGGGGTAGTTTTTCATAAAACCTTTGGGAAGGGACAGCTGTGTGATTTAAGTCATATGGCTGTGTGAAAGAATTTGATTAGGCTACGTGTCTTTGTGAAAACAATTGTTAAATTAATATTGTCTATTTGTTTTGAATTATGCTTTCAATCTATTACTTGTTGTAATACCCCGAATGTTTCTACGGAAGGAGAGTAAACGAAAAAGGGGTTTTTCTGTAATACTCCAACTTATTGTAATGAAGGAAGCAGTGAAAAGAGAAATTAAACATTAGACGAGGAAAATCTGCAATTCTTTGACAACTGGGCTTGGGCTTTGGCCTAGGAGGCCCATGAGGGCCGCCACTAATAAAAGGAGGGGGAAACCTTAGCCCACCACTGTAGCACGGATTGCTACAGTGTTCCGCCACCGCTGATGCCGCTACAATGGCGCGCCTCCTTGCACTCCGTTGCTCTCTCTTGGTGGTGCTCTCCCATTGCTTTGTCGGCCAAGGAGAAAGGTGGAGGGAGAGAGGAGAAGAAGAGGAGATGAGCATCTAGCGGGGGTATTTCAGCGGGCACGTGTGTCTCCAAGGGTAACGATTGCCGGTTGTTGTTATTTGATTAGTCGTAGAAGTGAAACTGATTAAATTTGATTAGATCAAAGTCTGTCTGTTGGAAATTCAATTCTGTCCAGTAGTTTGCGCGTCTGTTTTCGCAATCTTAGAGGCCGAATCAGAGGATCCAATCTCCTAGAGTATTGTAGGTTTTGTTCTTAGCTTTCGGTGGCCGCCAAGAACACTAAATTCCGACTTTCGAGTCAAAAGTTATGATAGATTTATTATCTACTGTCCAGAATTCTGATGAGAATTAGCAGTCTCTGTATATGTTCATATATAGCCTAGTTAGAGGGTGATTCAGAGATCTTGCCCATAACAAATTTTGAACGTGATATCACTAGCTTTCAGGATTGATAAAGAACACCTCATTTGGATTTATAGATCAAAATTTATGCACTTTTCATTGTGACTGTCCAGATTGTAGGTCAGTCTGTCCAGATTGTATGTCAGTTTCTATCTTTAGTTTTGACCCGTGTGCCACTTTTTGTTAAAGGCAAAATATGAATGTCATGCCAACTAGGTTATTGTAGGTAATTTCATAACCTTTTCAGATTGTTAAAGAACACTCAATTCGGAGTTTTAGTTTAAAAGTTATGGACGTTTTAGTTCTGCTGTTCTAATTGCTCAGTCAGATTCTGTTCTGCTATTTCGTTTGACAGTTAGCAATTTAGTTTGGCCGAATTGGGTTATCTCGTCAACTACAAAGATGTAGATATATTTGTTAAGCTCGTGTAGGATCTGGGCTCATCTCTTTGGAGTCCCAGATCATTAGTTTTGGTCTTTACCGTGCTGCTGTCTGATGGGATTCCATGTTACTCTGGAATTTCAGATTCGGGTTATGACTATGTTTTGGGTGTGCAAGAGGGTAGTGTAGAATATTAATTCATGATAGGCTCTATGTTGTTCTTATTTCGGTTATTTAATTGTTTAGGCCTACGGGTTTGGGAGCGCCATCGTTGCACGCTAACGCGCGCAACGCGAAGGCAAGTACTTTGTTGGTTTTAAGTCTTTGTGATTGTGAATGTTTACATGAATATGATGTGACATCTTGTGATACCCGAAATGCTGAATTGGTTATGTTCTATCAATATGTGGAGTAAATGCCGAAAGATGATATTAGCATTGTTCATGTTCATATCATGCATCCTTTTATTCATGCTATGTCCACGGGAGTGGACTATAAGTCCCACCATTCCAATGTGGGCAGGTTTGGGCATTGTCATGTCCCGTCCACGGGAGTGGATTGAAAGACCCATCAATTCCATTATGGGCACGTAAGACCCATCAATTCCAGTATGGGCAGCTTTGGACACCTATATGAAACGTTCTTCATATAGGACTTGGATCCCCGCACTTTTGTTAAGGTGCGGGCTTAAGTGAACACCGACGGTGTGTCACTCGCTATACCAGTATAAGCATGTGTGCAGTCCATCCTTGAGTACATTCATTCATGCCATGCATTCCTAAGTTTTCATTCGATGTATGCTCATATTCTCTTATGATGATGACTTGTTCATATGTGTGTTATGTCCCTTTATCTTGTTTGCTTTAGTCGTGGACTCACTCTTGCGTTGTTTGTTTATTTTAGGTAACCCCGATGTTGGCTCACTTGGGAGGAGTAGACACGCACTACTTGTTCACATCATCCAATTCATGTTCAAGATTAAATTTAGTTCTATCTTACATTGGTAAATGATGAACTGTAATAATAAATTTATAATTGGTGAAGGAAGGATACCTTCTCCACATTGATGTTGAATTATTATCGCATGTGAACTTTCATTATCAATGAACTGAAATAAATAGATTAGATGGTGAAGGAAGGATACCTTCATCATGTCTTGGTTGTTTTGATACTATCATTAGTTGATTTTATTCAAATTCTTCCGCATTATGGATGTATGTTAGATGTTTTAGGTGACATCTTGGCTTCCGAATAGCCAGGGTGTTACAGTTGGTATCAGAGCGGGCTTTAGGTCCGTGGTAATTAAGTTATTAAAATGACACACTGTGCACGGTAGGTGGGGTTGGAAAATTACATTGCTTCCGCAATATCTGTTATTATGTTTCATTTTGTTGAGCAATTGTTGAATTGCTTCTGTACTATCATCCTTGTTGGTAATATATGATCTGCTATGATATTCAATGTCTAGGAACTAATTCTATGATTGTCATGAGATGATCCTGTATATTCATAATTGAGTATTTTGGTGAAGCGTGTTGTAAACGAATGATCAGAAGTGGAGGTCGTGGTTGTTACTCCGATTCACTCGAGTTACACCACCGCTCGCGCGATGCGTGGTTAGAGGAGTAGTTACCCGAGTACCATAGTTTCGTGTTAAGCGTGAGTTGCTTTAGAAAGTTATTCTCTTTCTTGATTTACGAATTTACCAATTCTTGTCTGTGGTGGTTGATGAATTTCTCCGGTTTGTGGTTCATGATAGTTTATGGTTTTCAATAGATCCCTCTTGGTTCTCTGAAACAAATATTGCTTTTCAACTTTAGAGTTGCTTTTACCACTTGTCGTCGTTGTCAATTGGCAAGATTGATGTTTTCATGGTTGCTCCTTCTTTCTCATTGAAAAAGAATGACTCATTTACTCGTTTGACAGCTTGGTTAGTGAGAGTTTTCCGCTGTAAGTTCGTTTGCATGGGAAAGCTTTGGCTTTATGCGTTTCTTTTGGATTACTTCGAGCGTTGAGGTTTGAAGTCTCTCTTTTGCTGTAATAAGGTGTTATAATCCTTTTGTGATGTCTTGCCATGCTTAAAATGAGAAGTTATAACTAAACGAATAAATTGTTACGATGTGAGTTACCAAGTTGGGTTATTAGCATGGTGCAAATCAATTATCCTTAACTACCATCCATGAAAGTGAAATTGATTAATTTGAAATGTCCTTGTATTTGATACATGGTGTAGGTTAAACGAAGACTATCCATATCCATTCAGAACCTATAGATCTTACATAAGAGCTAGATTTATCTATTTCCTGGTATGCTAAAATTGTTGAAACTTGTATAAAGTACCAGATGGGTGCTGGTGTATCGATTCATGAAACCTTGTTTATAGAAAATTATGTTAGTGAATCTTTAATCATGTTTTGAAATGATTTCTGAACAAAGGTGAAATGTGAATCTATGTTTATATGTGGTTATGTGATTGCAAATGAAATTAGTACCATATGTACACACATGATTAGTACAATCATCAATTGTTAATGAACGCTGAAGAAGGTGTTGAGCAACACCAACAGTTGAGTAGATGAATTTCGTAAGTAGGCTTTGATAGCGTGCATTGTGATATTGTTATTGCTTAGCATAATCTGGTTATAATAAATTTGTTTCAACTTTGTGGTTTATGTTCCTTTGGGAAGTTTTAGGATGGAGTAATAAAGTTTGATGATTCTTGGTACTACTATATGTTGTCGATGTTTTTTTAAATCGTCAAAATGTGAGAATGAGGTTAATTCTCGTAGTAATTTGATCACCCATGGTGATATTCTCTAAATGATCAAATTTCAAGTTTTATGTTCATGATCTTTTGAGGGTTCAGGCTTTTATGTGGTAAATGAAGTTATCGAGTAACGATATGTTGCAAAGTTATAATGGTTCTTCAGTGATGCAAGTGCTTCGATTTTGAATACTTATTTGTTCTTATCTCATTAAGGTTCGATACTCTCTTCTTGTGAGGCTTATGCGTTCAACTGTGGACTCCACTTATGTTCTATGAGTTCATTGCTTAACTGGTTTCTTCATTGGTCCGTGTTCAAGTGAGTGGTAGATGAGTTTTCTAGTTGGTGAAAGTCGTTTCCATTTGTCTCTTCTTTTGAGAAAGAATCAACCCATTCTTTACACGTGGGTCTTTTGAAGTGTTTTCTAATGGTTGTGGTGAAACTCATGTTAATACCCATAGTAATTTGATCGCCTTCGATGATATCGTTCAGTTGAGAATATTTCAAGTTTAGCTTTCGTGATATTTCCTTTGAGCTCTTGAATCATCTGGTAGCTGAAATTATTTTAAATAAATTGAGGTATTGAATTGTCTTGTTGCTTCTTAAGAGATTCAAGTGATTTAATCTTAAAGGATTTTTGGTTTGAGTTGGCAACGTGAAGCGGCAATTAAAGAAAAATTATGTTGGTTCCCTTAAGAGAAGAATAATCTGCTTGTTTTTCATGAAATCCTGTAATTGGAAATGTTTCGAGTTTGGTGGCTGAGATTATTTGGATCTCATGTTTCGTGTGTAGTTGAATTGTTCTGAACAAATATGACGTATTGAGGAATTTCATTGGTTCTTAATTAGTCCGTGTGGTTTGGACTAAAGACCTTATGTTGTTCGTTGTGGCAAAGCGATGTTAGTCAAAGAATTAATTTCAGTGTTAAAGGAAAGAGTGCAGTAGGAATATTTGAGAATTTGAGTCAAGTTTTGTAACTGGTAGTTATTTGAATTGTTCATAAACTTTTTGCTCTTTTCACTCAAGAGTGTCGAGTTTCAATCGCAATGTCATTTCCCTTAATGGTGGTTATTTGCTATTCCTTTTCGAGGATGCGTGCCCTCCATTGTGAACTCAATTTTCGTTTTCCCGCATCTTCATTACAGTTATTTCTTTTGGTTTCGTGCTCACCGTGAGCGATAACGCTTTCCCGTGGTGAAATTTGTCCTTATTGACCTCTTTCTTTTGAGAAAGATCAACAGTTTGGTGTTGCAAAGTTTTACAAAGCGTAAGTCACAATTGTTTGGTGGTGGTTAAGTGATTGTAGGGGTGAGATTTTGCTACCAAGCTATTGGAGGAGTAATAGAAGATGAGTTGGTTTTGACTTTGAACATCTTGGAGGGAAGTTGATTCGGATGGAATGTACGGCCAAGTAAAACCGTATAGTGTTCGACTAAGTAGGACCTATGGTATAGTGTAGTTCCAGAACTTTGGTTCATGTTGAAATGTTGGGGATTATCAAATTTATGGAAACCTTAATTAATTTTATAGAGTAACACAATTGGAAAGTATTGCGATGTTGTGTGAGTGATTCCTGATGATGTTAATGAGTGATTATGTCGAAATTGTGGGGATGTTAGAGATTTAATCCAATGATTTCACCATGTGTTATAAGAGGAATTCGTTGTAGGGGTCTTGGAGGTTAAATTTGGGCTTTCCATTTTCATGCTAGACTTTTGGTCGCCCAAAGATTTGTGTGTAGAGGAGATAGAAAACTGGAGTATTACGAGTAGTGGAATGATTGTCGATAGAACCCTTCGATGTAGTTCATGAGCGGGTATACCGAGGATTCGACGTGTTATTCTTGAAAGTTGGAGGTGATGATGTATTTGGTTTAAGCCTAATTTGAGGATGTTAAATTAAGAGGTTTGAGACCGTGTGGTATGCGATGAATTCGAATTCCAAGGTTGAGAGATATTTTATTCCAAAAAGTGAAACCAAGGAAAAGATGTCGTCTTGATTAGTGAAGCATTTTCTTTATTCTCGCATGAGCTTTGTGTTTGTTGACCAATGTCTTTCGTAAGTTGAGTTTGACCCAATTTTGGTATGTGTGGTTCTTATCGGTTCAGAAGAATAAAGGAAGTTTTTGATTTGGGCATTTAAAATTATTCCTCCTTTAGTTTTCGTGATGTTTATTCGCAAACCGCCACTTGGAAGGTGGAAAGGTTTTCGTGATGAAATTCGATTTGGATTTGACTCTTTAGTACCGAAATGGTAACGCTTAGTTGCGATGTGAATCTTTTGTTTTCGGATGGGTTTTGTTGGTAAAAGAGTTTGCTTAAAGAGAGTTTTGTCGTATGTTTCGGTTAAAGGAGGTGATCCTTGCTTTAGTGAAGAGTTCGATTGAGAGGTGGAACACGAGTTCCGTGTTCTTTGTGCTTGTCGTGTGGTTCGTATCATTGGGAAGGTTAACCCAAGATATATTGGGTTGTTTTAAGCTAGTTGGCGTATCGCCAGATGTCTCGAGTCCTTACGCGAGTACGTAACGCCTTGTATGTTCTCGTGTTGAGTGAGTACCGGAGATCCGAGTTTGAGGTTTCGTTTGCGCCGCTGACTATCGAGTGAGATCTTACCTTCGAGTTTTGTCCGATGAGTGTACCGAAGTACCGGGTTGAGTGTTAGATCGGGCGTCGTGTTACGTCGTTGTGTTGTGGTATTTTCATCCGAGGAGAGGCTCTTCGGGAAGTTGGAGTTTCGCGTGCATGAGCTTTAGTCGGTGTTGTTCACAACGTGCGTGGTTACCGTTGTTCGTTCTCGATCGTGATTGTTCTTTCGCTAAGTGTGTTTAGATTCGGGTCGAATCTCGTTAAGGGGGTAGAATGTAATACCCGAATGTTTCTACTGGAAGGAGAGTAAACGAAAAGGGGTTTTTCTGTAATACTCCAACTTATTGTAATGAAGGAAGCAGTGAAAAGAGAAATGAAACTTTAGACGAGGGAAAATCTGCAATTCTTTGACAACCTGGGCTTCGGGCTTTGGCCTAGGAGGCCCATGAGGGCCGGCCACTAATAAAAGGAGGGGGAACCCTAGCCCACCACTGTAGCACGGATTGCTACAGTGTTCCGCCGCCGCTACAGTGCGCGCCCTCCTTGCACTCCGTTGCTCTCTCTTGGTGGTGCTCTCCCATTGCCGTCGGCCAAGGAGAAAGGTGGAGGGAGAGAGGAGAAGAAGAGGAGATGAGCATCTAGCGGGGGTATTTCAGCGGGCACGCGTGTCTCCAAGGGTAACGATTGCCGGTTGTTGTTGTTTGATTAGTCGTAGAAGTGAAACCGATTAAATTTGATTAGATCAAAGTCTGTCTGTTGGAAATTCAATTTTGTCCAGTAGTTTGCGCGTCTGTTTTTGCAATCTTAGAGGCCGAATCAGAGGATCCCATCTGCTAGAGTATTGTAGGTTTTGTTCTTAGCTTTCGGTGGCCGCCAAGAACACTAAATTCCGACTTTCGAGTCAAAAGTTATGATAGATTTATTATCTGCTCTCCAGAATCCTCACGAGAATTAGCAGTCTCTGTATATGTTGATATATGGCCTAGTTAGAGGGTGATTCAGAGGTCTTTCCCATAACAAATTTTGAACGTGATATCACTAGCTTTCAGGATTGATAAATAACACCTCATTTGGATTTATAGATCAAAAGTTATGCACTTTTCATTGTGACTGTCCAGATTGTAGGTCAGTCTGTCCAGATTGTATGTCAGTTTCTATCTTTAGTTTTGACCCGTGTGCCACTTTTTGTTAAATGAAAAATATGAATGTCATGCCAACTAGGTTATTGTAGGTAATTTCATAACCTTTTCAGATTGTTAAAGAACACTCAATTCGGAGTTGTAGTTTAAAAGTTATGGACGTTTTAGTTCTGCTGTTCTAATTGCTCGGTCAGATTCTGTTCTGCTATTTCGTTTGACAGTTAGCAATTTAGTTTGGCCGAAATGGGTTATCTCGTCAACTACAAAGATGTAGATATATTTGTTAAGCTCGTGTAGGATCTGGGCTCATCTCTTTTGGAGTCCCAGATCATTAGTTTTGGTCTTTACCGTGCTGCTGTCCTGATGGGATTCCATGTTACTGCTGGAATTTCAGATTCGGGTTATGACTATGTTTTGGGTGTGCAAGAGGGTAGTGTAGAATATTAATTCATGATGGGCTCTATGTTGTTCTTATTTCGGTTATTTAATTGTTTAGGCCGCGAGCCTACGGGTTTGGGAGCGCCATCGTTGCTCGCTAACGCGTGCGCAACGCGAAGGCAAGTACTTTGTTGGTTTTAAGTCTTTGTGATTGTGAATGTTTACATGAATATGATGTGACATCTTGTGATACCCAAATGCTGAATTGGTTATGTTCTATCAATATGTGGAGTAAATGCGAAAGATGATATTAGCATTGTTCATGTTCATATCATGCATCCTTTTATTCATGCTATGTCCACGGAGTGGACTGTAAGTCCCACCATTCCAATGTGGGCAGTTTGGACATTGTCATGTCCGCCCACGGAGTGGATTGGAAGACCCATCAATTCGGTATGGGCACGTAAGACCCATCAATTCCAGTATGGGCAGCTTTGGACACCCATATGAAACGTTCTTCATATAGGACTTGGATCCCCGCACTTTTGTTAAGGTGCGGGCTTAAGTGAACATCGACGGGTGTGTCACTCGCTATACCGGTATAAGCATGTGTGCAGTCCATCCTTGAGTACATTCATTCATGCCATGCATTCCTAAGTTCTCATTCGATGTATGCTCATATTCTCTTATGATGATGACTTGTTCATATGTGTGTTATGTCCCTTTTACTGTACTTGCTGAGTCGTGGACTCACTCTTGTGTTGTTTGTTTATTTTAGGTAACCCCTGATGTTGGCTCACTTGGGAGGGAGTAAACACGCACTACTTGTTCACATCATCCAATTCATGTTCAAGATTAAATTTAGTTCTATCTTACATTCGTAAATGATGAACTGTAATAATAAATTTATAATTGGTGAAGGAAGGATACCTTCTCCACATTGATGTTGAATTATTACTGCATGTGAACTTTCATTATCAATGAACTGAAATAAATAGATTAGATGGTGAAGGAAGGATACCTTCATCATGTCTTGGTTGTTTTGATACTATCATTAGTTGATTTTATTCAAATTCTTCCGCATTATGGATGTATGTTAGATGTTTTAGGTGACATCTTGGCTTCCGAATAGCCAGGGTGTTACACTTGTATTCAATTGCAAAGGTTGCATTTCTGCAAAATAACCACAGAAGCCTTTTTCTTTGGAATAAGCCTGCATCTATACATTGCATTCTGTGGTATGATTTGCGAGTACGGTTGTGTACTCACGCTTGTTGTAAAACTTGCGCCAAACCTCTGAAGAGGAGGAGTCTACGCCGCTGAGGAGGAGTTCGCCAAGGCCGATCGTTCGTTAAGGTCCGGATCCCGCCGGTTGCTGTGGTGAATTGGTGGGATCTACGCTGAGTTATTTCCGTTCATTCGCTGTTTATTTCTCTGTTAGCCCTGCGTGGCTTAATAAGTGTAAACTCGACCATAAGGTCAAAACCCTTATTTGTTAATCAAACTAATCGTTTACTTTATTTATCGCTTGTGTGGATCGATATTTACCTATGTTAACGCTGTGTGCACTAGCGTGATCCTGGACTAGTGCAAGTATACACGAGGGTTCTAGAATCGTAATTCTGCAGGTCCCGACAGAGGTGGTATCGAGCCATACCGATCGTAGGTCTTGACCTTAGTTAGATTGGCCGTCTTTAGAGTGTCCAAATTATTTTCTAAAGGAAAAATTAACTTGCAAGGTTAATTAATTGCTTAACTCTCCTCATATCTCTCTCGCCTCAACTTTTGCTATGACCTTTTCTCTCCCCGCTTTTTTAAAGTTGCTCTTACCCTGTTCGCCTGTCTTGACAGATGCCTCGTCTTCAGAGCTATGGTGAGCGCACTGGAGTGTACGCTGCCGAGCTTTGGAAGTTGCTCCAGGTTCTTGGAGGATTTGATCGTCCGCTGTACGTCGGCAACAACTGGACGGTGAATGGACAAAACCATAGAGTGATTTGTCGTCTGACGATCTACGCCAGGAGGAACGACAAGGCAAGCCAACCTTCGCACATCTCGGTGAGGGAGATCACTTGGCTGGAGGGTATCCAGGAGTCGTCGCGCTTGGCCATGCTACGTATCTGCAACATCTACGCACGGGAGCTTCAGGACACCGTCTTCCATTACCACCCCAGAGCTGCAGCCGTGGACTTGCCAGCACGATACCCGTCCACAGAAGGAGAGAGCAACGCTACAGTCGTGCACCTCGCACAGTTTGTGGCCGCCCAGGAGGAAGCCTTGGAGAGAACCATCACGGAGTTGGATCATGTCTATGAAGCCTTGCAGAGTCAAGAGAAGGTCGCCACTCGCAAGAGATCCTCTACGACCAAGTTCCCGAAGAAGAGGAAGACCCCGAGGAGGATTCTGAAGAAGATCCGAAGGAAGGTCCAGTGGAACCAGAGGATGATGCAGAGCCGAGGAGCCAATGAGCTGGCTTGCACCAGAACGCCTATTCTGCTGCACGTTCAGGCATCGAGATCGGTTGCCAAGATGCCGGCTCACTTCCAAGTCTACAGCCGTCAGGAGCGTTGCCGCGGTTGTGGAGGCTTTCTTGAGTAGTTGTCTTAGTTTCGGTTTTTCAGGCTTAGCCAGTTTCAGTTTAGTAAATCGCCCTTTAGGCGGTAGTTTTGTGTGCTTAGGTCGTTGTTTCTTTTTGTGTGCAAGTATGAGCTGCAAAGGCCCTTAGGCATTTGTTGCAGCCATGCTAAGACCCTAAGTAATAAAGGTATTTCATTTGAGTTTCTTGAGCTGTGTTTTGTTGGGTTTAACCTACCCCCTGCTTAGTTCTCAACTTATCTTGTGCTTGCTACCTTATCTAACCCATGGAGCTTCGCCAGATGGTTCAAACTCGTGAGACTGCTGCTAGTGGTTCCGGTACCCAAGCGCCGAGAAGCAGTGAGCAACCAGCCGCAGGAGCAGTTCCGCCACAAGCACCTCCAATTGACTTGCAAAACTTTGGAGCTTTCATGGCAAAACGACTCACCGATGAATACCATGATGACTCAGATGCAAGCTATGAACAACCAGGCCAACAACAACAACAACAATCAACAGTATGGAGCCCCAGCTGCTCATGGTCACCATGGACCCTCCAAACTGGCAGAATTTATGAGGACTCATCCACCAACCTTTTACGACACGTCTCTCGGTGGAAGCGGATGATTGGCTCGAGTTATCGAAAGAAAGTCGTTAATCACCCGGTCAATGCGGCCGTGAAAAGGTTACGTATGCCACCCACCGGATGGAAGGCACCGCCTGAATGGTGGAGAACTTCTGTGCGCCCATGAGACGCCACAGATATCACCCGGAGGAATTTTCTGCAAGATTCCGCCGATATCATGTACCGAAGGCATTATCGATCGAAAAAGGATGAGTTCCGCGCTCTGAAGCAAGGAGCTATGTCAGTGTCTGACTACCTCAACAAGTTTTCTCAGCTAGCTCGCTATGCAGCGGAAGATGTAGCTACAGACAAGGCTCGTCAGAGTCGTTTCTGAAGGGCTAAACACCGATCGCAAGTCGGTTTGATCGCCCATACTTTTCCCGATTTCCAAGGGCTGGTCAACAAAGCCTTTGTTCTAGAGGACAAACGCAAGGAACTGGAGGATAACCACAAACGCCGGATGGCTCAACAAGGAAATCAGCAATCACAACAGAGGGCAAGAACAGTGCGGCCGCAGTTCAACGAGTTTCCACCTCGACTTCGTTGAGCACTGCACCAACTTCGCCCGTCGGTGCTCGTAACTTCCGCAACCCTCGCACTGTCAACCCCAATCCGAGAAGCAACAAGCGAGAATGCACCAAAGGTCCATTACGCTGTCGTCGGCGGACATTTGCCAACCAGTGTCCGCAAAGGGGAACAATCACTCCAGTACGCTTCAACCTTGGAGCTACTCCATCCAAGACGCCAGCACCAGACATCAACCAAGGAGCTTCACAAGTTGCGGTCAAGCGGAGGAGCACCACGATCGTGATCGAGGCCGTGTCAACCACGCCACTCGGAAGGAGCCCAGGAATCACCGGACGTCGTACTGGGTAAGTTTCTGGTTAACTCAGTACCTGCATCAGTTTTGTTTGATTCTGGAGCTTCGCATTCGTTTGTTTCTGGAATGTTTGCAACCAAGAATAATTTGGAAGTTATGCAACTTAAGCATACTCTGTTAGTCCAGTCGCCTAGAGCAGAGCTAAGTACTAGAGTGGGATGTTTAGGAGCTAAGTTACTCATAGCTGGAGTTGAGTTTCTAGCCAACCTAATTGTCCTAGATACCCAAACCCTAGATGTCATTCTTGGCATAGATTGGTTATCCAAGCACAAAGCCGTGCTAGATTGTGGCCGAAGAGCCGTAACAGTCGAGGATGCGAAAGGAAACAAGGTAGAGTTTCTAGCTACCTCAGTTCGTGATGGACATTTGCTAATAAACAGTTTGAAAACCCTTTCCTTGGAAGAAGTACCAGTGGTCAGTAAATATCCAGATGTGTTTCCGGAAGATTTATCAGGGATGCCACCGGATCGTGACATCGAGTTTGTTATCGACCTAGTGCCAGGGACAGCACCAATTTCAAAGAGACCTTATCGGATGCCAGCCAATGAATTGGTAGAGATGAAGAAGCAGATAGAGGAACTTCTTGAGAAAGGTTTCGTGAGACCTAGTTCGTCGCCATGGGGAGCGCCAGTGTTGTTTGTCAAGAAGAAAGATGGAAGTATGAGGGTGTGCATCGATTACCGTTCACTCAATGAAGTTACTATCAAGAATAAGTACCCACTACCCCAGATAGATGATCTGTTTGATCAGATGAAAGGAGCCGGAGTGTTCTCAAAGATCAACCTGCGATCAGGTTACCATCAACTGAAGATTTGTCCTAAGGATATACCGAAGACCGCGTTCTCAACACGGTATGGACATTATGAGTTCTTAGTCATGTCTTTCGGTCTGACTAATGCCCCTGCATACTTCATGAACATGATGAATAAAGTATTCATGGAATATTTGGACAAATTCGTAGTTGTGTTCATTGATGATATTCTAGTGTACTCTAAGTCGGAGGAAGAACACGCCGAACATTTAAGGATAATATTGGAAAAACTCCGAGAGCATCAGCTGTATGCCAAGTTCAGTAAGTGTGATTTTTGGAAGAAGGAAGTGGATTTCCTTGGTCATGTGATGACAGCCGAGGGAGTAGCAGTTGATCCCGGTAAAGTTAAAGCAGTGTCACATTGGGAGCAGCCCAAAACTGTAACTCAGATTCGCAGTTTCTTGGGAATGGCAGGTTATGACCGCCGTTTTATCGAAGGATTCTCATCGATTGCCAAGCCTCTTACGCAATTGTTGAAGAAGGAGAAAAAGTTCACTTGGACCCCATCCTGTGAGGAATGTTTTCAAGAGTTGAAGAAGCGCTTGACTTCAGCCCCAGTGCTGATTTTGCCAGATATTCGCAAGGATTTCGATATCTACTGTGATGCTTCGCTCCAAGGATTAGGATGCGTCCTGATGCAAGAAGGAAGAGCTGTCGCTTATGCATCAAGGCAATTGAGACCTCACGAAGAGAATTACCCTACTCATGATCTAGAATTAGCTGCCGTAGTGCATGCTTTAAAGATTTGGCGTCATTACCTCATCGGTAATCGCTGTGAAGTCTACACAGATCATAAGAGTCTAAAGTACATCTTCACCCAGTCAGATTTGAACATGAGGCAGAGAAGATGGTTGGAATTGATCAAGGATTATAATCTTGGAATCCACTACCATCCCGGAAAAGCCAACGTAGTTGCAGATGCTCTAAGTCGTAAGAGTTACTGCAATGCTTTGGAAGTAGAGGGAAGTTGTCCAGAACTTTATGAAGAATTTCAGAAGCTAAGGCTGGAAGTTGTGCCCGAAGGAATTGTAGCCAATTTGGAGGTACAGTCTACCTTGGAGAAGCAGATTCGTGAAGCACAACCAGAGGATCCCGTGTTGTCAGAAATCAAGATCAAAATGGCAGGAGGGAAATTCAAAGATTTCACCAAGGATGGTCAAGACATACTCTGGATTAATGGTCGTATCTGTGTGCCAGATATCGACGGTCTAAGACAGTTAATCTTAAAGGAAGCCCATGACTCAAAGTATTCGATCCACCCTGGAAGTACCAAGATGTACCAGGATGTTAAGACTAAATTTTGGTGGCCAAATTTGAAACGAAGTCGCGAGTTCGTTGCCTTGTGCGACACACGTCGAAAGTAAAGCGAACACGAGAGACCAGCAGTTTGCTTTGCAACGTGAAGATTCCAAAATGGAAGTGGGAAGAGATCGGTATGGATTTCATTACCGGTTTACCCAAGACTCAATCGGGTTACGATTTGATCTGGGTAATAGTTGATCGTTTGACCAAGGTCGCCCATTTCCTGCCAGTCAAAACGACGTACTCAGGAGATCGCCTTGCGGAGTTGTACATGGCTAGAATTGTCAGTTTGCACGGTGTGCCCAAGAAGATAGTATCGGATCGGGGATCTCAGTTCACCTCTCGTTTTTGGCAAAGTTTGCATGAAGCATTGGGTACCCATTTGAATTTCAGTACCGCGTATCATCCACAGACAAATGGACAGACTGAAAGAGTTAATCAGATATTGGAGGATATGCTGAGAGCTTGCGCTCTAGCTAATGCTACCCGATGGGATAAAAGTTTGCCGTATATAGAATTTTCGTACAACAACAGTTACCAAGCCAGTCTGCAAATGTCACCATTTGAAGCTTTGTATGGCCGTGCCTGTAGAACCCCGTTGAATTGGTCAGAAACAGCTGAACGATCAATTTTCGGTCCAAACATCATTCAGGAAGCAGAAGAGCAAGTGGCCATGATCAGAGAAAGATTGAAGATAGCTCAGTCCAGGCAGAAGAGCTATGCTGATAATCGTCGTCATGATCTCAGTTTTGAACCCGAGGATTTCGTTTACCTTCGAGTTACACTGCTCAGAGGTGTCAAAAGATTTCATGCCAAAGGGAAGCTTGCCCCTAGGTATGTTGGTCCGTTCAAGATTTTGGAACGTCGTGGAAAAGTTGCTTATCAGTTAGAGCTACTGTAGTCGTTACCACGAGTGCATGATGTCTTTCATGTCTTGCAGTTGAAGAAGTGTCTTCGTGTGCCAGAAGAGCAAGCCCCGCTTGAATCAATTGTCTTGAAGGAGGATCTTACCTACAAGGAGCAGCCAGTCAAGATTTTGGATGTCGAAGAGCGCGTCACCGTAAGCAAGATCGCTCGTTTTGCAAGGTCGGTGGAGCAACCACTCAACGGAGAAGCAACGTGGGAACGTGAAGAAGAGCTGCAAGCCGAGTTTCCTAGCCTTTTCTCTAGCTAGCCTGAATCTCGGGATCGAGATTCCTTTAAGGGGGGAGGTTTGTAAAATCCCAATTTTCAGAGCTTAAAAATCTTTTAAATAGTTGGTCGGGAGAAAATTCACCATTTGAATTTTATTTGTTTTTAATTCCAAAGCTTAATATTGAACTTTACAATCAAAAACATTTAATGTGAATAATCCCAACATGAACAATAGCCAAAACTATTTTATTTGGATTCTATGTGCTCAGATATATTTTCTAGATTTTTCTAGAATTTTTCTGAGTTCATTTGCTATTTTCTATTGCTTATTTGAATTTCTGGTATTTTCTAAAATAGAAAAGCTATTATAAATCTCAGATAATTCCTTGGGCCTAAACCCATTCCTATTCCTAAACCCCGGCCCATTTTCCCCGCCCACCTCACTCACACGCGCCACCTCCCACTGACATGCGGGCCCCGCATGTCAGCCTCGCCGCCTCTTCTCTTTCCTTCCGCACGCCCCGCTCGTTCTCCACCGTTCGATCGAGGATGGGCGGTTGGATGCGCACGATTGATTCGGGCTGTCCGGTTGTTCCATCAATTTTGGATCGTGCGATCTAGGATGAACGGTCAGATCTGGAGTTTGTTTCGCAGCCGCGCCGTTTCGCACGCGCCCGAGTCCGAGCCCTAGCCGCTGACGTGTGGGTCCCAGCTTTCCACGTCGTCTTCGTTCCCGAATCCGTTAGGGATACGATCTCCGCTGCCGCCTGCCGTATTGGGCGTTCGTGCCCTGCACTCTCCTAGGCCCCCGGGTATAAAAGGGGAGGTAGCCCTCGGTCTCCGCATCCCAACCCTAGCCGCCTTCGCCCTCGCGCTGAAGCCTAGCCGCCGTAGGAGCTCGAAGATCCATCTGCGCCGCCTCCAACTCCGACGAGCTCGTACGCCACCGTCAGTGCCGCCTGGGCGTCGTGGTCTACACCGTCGGCATCGCACGGAGCAGGACTACCTCGTGGTCGCCTTCGTGTCGCCGGAGCGTCGCCGTAGCCCCGATTCCGTCGAGCCGGTGAGCTCTCCGTCGCTCATCGCTCGCCGCCAGCCACCCTCGTCGTCCCCGTGTACCAGTGAGCACTCCATCTGGATCGCCGGAGTCCACTCTTCACGCCTGTACCATCCACCGCCGGCGAAGCCCCGCCGTTCGCCGGAACCCTCGGTTCCCGAGCGCCGCCGCTCCTGTTGTCATCCACATCACCGCCACCACGCCGCCATGTCAGCATCGCTGCCTACGTGTCGCGTGCGTGGTGCCCAGTCATCGTCCACGTGCACGCGTGCGTGGGCAGTCCACCTGGTCCAGATCCAACAGGCTCGATAGACTTAGTCTACCGTGAGCCATCTCACTAACATGTGGGTCCCACATGTCAGGTTTTTCTTTTTATTTCTTTTATTCCCGAAATTCCTTCGCTGATGTCAGCATTGCGCAATAATCCGATTTTTCTTTAGAGAAATAATTCGGAAATTCCAGAAAATCCAAATTAGGGTTTCTTTTTAGATTCAAACTTCCAGAGCTCATAACTTTTGCATCCTAACTCCGATTGAGCCCATTCAAATTTCTAAATTTATCTAAATTCAAGCTCTATTTATCTGAGATTTTTATTTAATTTTTGGAGCTTGTTTTGCCTCTGTTATTTATTTGTTTTGTTTGTTTGTGTCTCGTTTGCGAGTAGACGTCGATCGTCGGGAATTTTGTGGAAGAAGGAGCACCCAAGATCAAGACCAGTACATAGACCTTTTCCAAGGCAAGTCATACCTTTGATAATCTTGAACCCAGTTTTCAAATTACTTTGTGTTAAATTATTGCATTCTACTTTAATTATTTATTTAAATGCTTTGGGCATAGTTATTATCCAAATTGTTATCACACCTTGGCCTTGTATGTCATAATTCCTTGTCACCATAGATTGGTTATGAGTTGGTAATATTATAGCACCAACGTGGGTTGGTTAGATGCGAGTACAATTGCTTAGCCATGCTACGAGTCTCACATCCCATGTAAGTTGCAAATATTAATTATGACTAAGTGACTATGGAACTTTGTGTAAAACTGTGTGCTATGTGTTGTTACTTCGTGATGGCATGTGTTGCATGCACTAAACCAACTGGGTGGTAAAGGATTTAGACTGAGGCAAGTGGTGGAGACTGTGTGACATGGTGGTCTATGTAATATCCCGAAAGTGAGTTAAGATTTGAATCGAGGAAGTTTAATTTTATTTCGGGAGAGATCGATTAATCGGGGAAGGATCAAACGGAACGTCGGGAGGGACTAATTGGAAGGATGTCAATGCTGCTTATTTAGAGGGGGGAAAGAGCAATTTTTGCGGCAACTTGGGCCTGGGCCATGGCCCATGAGGGTGGCCGGCCAAGGGGGGGGCTTCCCTCCTCCAAACCCTAGCCGACTCCCCTCCTCTCCCCCTTTCCTCCCCCCACTTCCAACCGGCCGCCACCCCCTCTCCACCTCTCCACCTCCCCTCCACCCTCCCTTGCGCCCCTCTCCATCTCCCCACCACCTCCATTGCTGCTGGCCAAGGAGGAGAAGGAGCTCCATTGCAGCCGGCCAAGGAGGAAGAAGAAGGAGAAAAGAAGAGAAGGAGGAAGAAGGAGAGGGAGAAGAGAAGGGAAGAAGAGGGAGAAGAAGGGATCCGCAGCGGAAGCGTGGTGGTCTTCATCGCTGTGTGCTCTCTTCGTTTCGGCAAGGGTAACCCGTGGTTCTTTGCTTTAGGTCAATTTCTAGTTGTCTAATTTTCGGATGTCAGTTCGTCGATTTTCTGCAGCAGTGAAGTTTGTCGGTTTTGATTAGGTTAGAGGCAGATTTGGGTCTGGGTGTCTCCTAGAAAGTTGTAGCTATCGTAGTTACCTTTCATTGCCGACAAGAATCAAGTCATTCGGACTTCGGTAGCCAAAGTTATGAATTTATTAGTATTTCTGTGTTTCTGGAGAGAAGCAGAATTGCTAGTGTTGGTTAACCTGATAGAAGCGCATATTTAGAGGGGTTTCCAGAGGGTCTCACCATAACGAAAAATGAGGCTAATCCTCTTAGCTTTCAGGAAAGCTAAAGATCACTGAATTCGGACAAACGTAGAGAAAGTTATGATAGTTTCTTTGTCGCTGTCCAGAAACCCGACGTGAAATGTTTGCTCTGATTAAATAGATTGGTAGGTCTGGTAGATGGCCGAATCAGAGGGTCTCCCCAACTAAGTTTATTTAGACATTTTAAATAACTTTTCAGATTGTCCAAGATCATCCTATTTGGACTCCTGAGCAGAAAGTTATGAATTTTTGAAGTCTGCTGTCCGCAGAGACCGATCGCTCGAAATTAGAAAAGCTAGACGTGATAAGAAGATTAGCGATTTCGATTGTAATGTGATGTATGATTTTGGTCCAGTATGCTATTCTTAGTTTGGGGTTATCTTCTTGTCCAGGTGGCAGTGAGATCCCAAGGGCAGCACCCACTTCGCGTCCGCCGTTCTCGCGCGGTTGAGGCAAGTATTCGGGTTTATGTGTAGTATTGGTTGCATGTCATGATTGAGTGGTGTATTGTTCATCATTGCCATGTGAATGTGTTGTGGAGATGATTCTAGTTGTGTTGATGCTTGCGAGTTATGTTTAAGGTTCCTTCATGATGCTATTGTTTACATATCCTGACTACATATTGAGTTATGATATTGGAAATATGATGTTGTAGTTCTTATGCATGTTGGAGCATTTTGAGACTTGGTCACGTGGTGACCAAGAGTACAATGTTGAGGTCCCTGTCATATGTAATGACAGGCTTGAGGTCCCCGCATTCATGGAATGTGGGCAATGGATCAGAGGTCCCCGTCATTGTGATGACGGGCAAAGGTCCCTATACATGTGATGTATAGGCTCTGGTCCCTGTGCGGAGGGATGCAGAGCATGGGTATTCATTGACGGATGAATACCCCGCATTACCGGTAAAATGCGAAACGAGATAAAGATCAAAGAGTGCATAGCATTATCATCATTTAAATATTTGAAATGTCCTAACGGTGTTGAATAAAGTTGTTTTTAGATGTTATGTCTATATGAATGTTGCAACCTTGTTGATACTTGTTGAGTCGTATGGCTCACCCTTGCTTTGTCTTGTTATAGGTACTTCTGGCAAGAACGTCATGCATGGGAGGGAGTAGGCATTGGAAAGCACGCACTACCTCACAACATTTATGCAATTGCTATTTAGTTTCACTTAGGAATAAATAATTGTGTGGAGACTATCTATGGATGTTTTATGATGTTGGTTGTTGGATTATTCATGGTTATGAGAATGATGTTAATTGTTTACAATCGAACGATTATTTTATATGCATGAAAGACTTGGATTATAGAAATAATAATAAATGCCATGATCATCTGTTGATACCTCGATTTTGTTGTTCATACAAAGGAAGTTCTGTCAAAAAAATTATAGATTGTTCTAGATAGTTTAATTCTTGTAGCATTCTAGGCTCATGTGGAGCTGGGGTGTTACAGTCTATGTGATGGGAATGATGATCTTTGTGACTTAGTTAGAACATGGAAGTCTTGCCTTGGTCAATTAAGGACTTAACTTTGTGCGCCATTGAACTGAGCCTTCTTTGACGCGACCACATGCCTGGTATGGGACAGGCCTAACTTAGTAAGTTATGGATTCTCGGTATTGATGTTCAGGTGGATAGGTTAGGCTGTGTGACAGGGTGGAGGTGTGACTACTTGGTGGTTGCATCGCGGGACAATTCGTCTTCCCTGTCCAGCGGTGTGTGTTATACCAATTCTATGTGAGCTGGTATAGCGGTTTGTAAGCACACTGGGAACGTCAATGTTTGAGATGAAGTTTTCGAACTGTTTTGTTACGAGTAGTGCTTGCTACACTAGTTGTATCTTGTGGGTAGAGTGTACAACCTCTGCAGAGTGTTAAACAATCTATTCGAATAGCCGCGTCCGCGGTCATGGACATGCTCGGGGATTTCACACGAGGGGTAGTTTTTCATAAAACCTTTGGGAAGGGACAGCTGTGTGATTTAAGTCATATGGCTGTGTGAAAGAATTTGATTAGGCTACGTGTCTTTGTGAAAACAACTGTTAAATTAATATTGTCTATTTGTTTTGAATTATGCTTTCAATCTATTACTTGTATTCAATTGCAAAGGTTGCATTTCTGCAAAATAACCACAGAAGCCTTTTTCTTTGGAATAAGCCTGCATCTATACATTGCATTCTGTGGTATGATTTGCGAGTACGGTTGTATACTCACGCTTGTTGTAAAACTTGCGCCCAAACCTACAGAAGAGGAGGAGTCTACGCCTGCTTTCGAGGAGGAGTTCGCTGAAGGCTGATCGTTCGTTAAGGTCTGGATCCCAGTCGGTTGCCTGTGGTGAATTGGTGGGATCTACGTTGGAGTTATTTCCGTTCCGCTGCTGTTTATTTCTCTGTTAGCCCTGCGTGGCTTAATAAGTGTAAACTCGACCATAAGGTCAAAACCCTTATTTGTTAATCAAACTAATCGTTTACTTTATTTATCCCTTGTGTGGATCGATATTTACCTATGTTAACCCTGTGTGCACTAGCGTGATCCTGGACTAGTGCAGTATACACAGAGGGTTCCAGAATCGTAATTCTGGGTCCCGCCATTAAATAATTGCTTATGATCCATGATTACCTCTTTGGTATAGCTATCTTTGTGGATTCAGTAGACTTGAATAAACTGTCGTTGGATTCAGATTATATTCTTGTATTTGTTCAATTATATTTTGACCACCTTATGCCTTTAGATAAGATATTGTTTAAATTCTTCTACCATCTGGTTGTATATATATTCTTTAGGTAACATTTTGGTTTCCGAATAGCCAGGGTGTTACACTTCCAGTACTGTTGACTTGTGCTTTAGTTGACTGTTGTGCTTATTGTTTAAATTATTTTGTCATGTTTGTGATTGTTTTGAGATGGCAAGGGGTGGAGGTCGTGGTCGTGGCCGGCAGGGTGCCGGGCGAGGCCAGGCAATGCCCCCGCCGGAAGTTCAGAACTCTGTAGCTGGGGAGGCTAGTCCTGCGGGGTCAGAGGAAGAGGTTGCATCCGCAGTGCAAGAGAATCAAGCCCGCCACGGGCATGCGTCGCTCCCATGGTGGCTCCCGCGGCGGCCTGCGGCGTTGCCATGGGGCTACACCGGTGGAATGCTTTGAGGTTGGACACCTTGATTGTCAGCACGCCGATTGATGCGACTAATCGTTGCGACACATGGAGAGGCATTTTGGAGCTCTAGGATGACTTGAGAAATGAGGGCGCGCTTGTCGCCTTCCACTCAAGGGCAGCGGATATCCGGTGGGAAGGAGTCCCGACAGCTAGGACTTACGCCCATGGTCCAGATATTTGGGAGTTGTTTGTGGAGCAATTCGAGGAGGTTTTATCTGCCTCGTTTGTGGAGAGGATGGAGGTTTCATTGCAAAGCTACAAGGTGGCAAGATGACAAAGTTGGAATATGAGGCGGGTTTAACAACTTGATCCGCTTTGTTCTGGCAAGGGCCACCGACGAGGTGGAGAAGGCCAAGAGATTTCGTAGAGGGTCGAGACAGGAGTTTCGCCGTGTTTTGGGGCACTGAGCTGCGTGACTTTAGCTCCACTGGTAGAGCAAGCTCGGGCATGGAACTTGAAATGCAGCTTGGGAAGATTTACAGTGCAGGAGGTACCATGGTCCAGAGGATGCAGTGGCGATCGAAGAAGAGTTTTGGGGAGGAAGTGGGTCATCAAAAACCAGTTAAAGAAGTTCAAGGGCCCGCACTTCTTCCAAGTCCAAGTCCGCAAGGCCACGGTCATCCTCTTCTTTCGACCTTGGCGAGTGCTCCTAGATTGCGTCCGGTTCGGGGCAAGGGATGAAGTGTTTCAAGTGTGGTAATGAGCATCGTGCTTGGAGTGTTCTTGGTCGGGTTCTTGTCGCCACTGTGGTCCTGGAGGGCCACAAGGCTTTGGTTTGTCGGCGGAATCTGCGCCAGTGTGATCAAGTGGGAGCGATCCACATTAGCACCAAAGCGGCGACTTCATCTCGGGGTTCATGCGAGATGTTAGCGGCCACTCCTACTCGATCCCGGGTCACGCGATCTTATCTTCCTTATCACGGGGTATTCCACCGCTAGGTACTTTTGGCCACCGGTCCTGCGGCACCGTTTCGGTTCCATGGCGCCTTGGCACCTCCTGCGGCCGCCACGCCCCATACCAGGTGTTGGGGCTCCTTCCGCCCAAAGATTTCTTATGCCATGCCGACGGCAGAGTGGCGAGTCATCCCGATGTGGTGGCAGTGCGCTCCTCTGGACTCGGTGGAGGCATTTGTACTTTTGATTCTCGAGCTACTTTCTCTTTGTATCGTTAGAGTTTGCTAGCGGGGCCAAGTTGAGTTTGCGATATAGCTCACCGGTTTTAGTTAACTCTCACGGGGAATCCTTTCTAGCTCCACAGTTTGTCCTGTTGTGTGATCTCCTTGGATGGGGAAGAATTTATTGCTAATCTAATGGTCATGAAGATGGAGCCGTTTGATGTTATTCTCAGGTATGGATGGTTGCATAGCCATCGAGCGGTTATATCCTGCTTCGGAAGATAGTAACCTTGCGAGCACCTTCGGGCGGGAGGTAGTATTTCGAGGAGTGCCCCTCTTACTCTCTTTGCGTGTTGGCTAGTACAGATCACGGTAGTCGAGCCGCGAAGAGTGGGTTTCTTTGTCTCTGGTGGGAAAGTCGAGTTCCTCTTTGACTGCAATTAATTCCGTGGTTCGAGAATTCTTAGATGTTTTTCCAGCGAGTTGCGGGATGCCCCACCACGTCCAAAGGAGTTCGAATTGATTTAGTACAGGTGCCCGCCGGTTTCTATGACCTCACCGTCGCACGCCCTTTCCGGGAGGAACTAAAGAAGCAATTGGATGAATTAAGGGCGAAGGATCTTATTCGACCTAGCATATCTCCGTGGGGAGCTCCGGTCTTATTTACCAAAAAGAAGGATGGTAGTTGGCGTATGTGTATCGATTACCGTGCACTCAACCAGCTGACCATCAAGAATAAATACCCTTTACCCCGTATTGAAGATTTATTTGATCAGTTGAGAGGGGCAAAGGTATTTTCAAAGATAGACCTTCAGTCGGGCTATAATCATATTCCTGTCCGAGAAGAGGATATCGAGAAAACGGCGTTCTCTACAAGGTATGGGCACTTTGAATTTAAAGTTATGTCTTTTGGACTAACGAATGCCCCTGCTGCTTTCATGGAGACTATGAACAGGATGTTGCATGAGTATTTGGATGATTTTGTCGTCGTCTTTATTGATGATATCTTGATCTATTCGAAGACTGAAGTTGAGCATGAGCATCATCTGAGGATGGTGTTGGAGACGTTAAGAGAAAATAGATTTTATGCCAAGCTTAAAAAGTGCGAGTTCTGGATGTCTGACGTGGGATTCTTGGGGCATGTTATCAATGATAAGGGAATATCAGTTGATCCAAGTAAAATCTCCACAGTGGTAGAATGGGGAAGGCCGACTAACGTCAAAGAAGTGAGAAGCTTCCTTGGTATGGCAGGCTATTATCGGCGTTTTGTGCAGGATTTCTCCATAATTGCGGAGCCGTTGTCCAGGCTCACACATAAAGATGTGAAGTTTCGGTGGGATGAGGATTGTGAACGCAGCTTTTCTTATTTTGAAGGAAAAGCTAGTGATCGTTCTCACTATTCCCGAGCGGAAGCGATTCACGCCTATTCCGATGCTTCTCGAGTTGGGTTGGGTGTGTGCTCATGCAAGATGGTAAGGTTCGCTTATGCGTCTAGGCAACAAGAAACATGAGCGTAACTACCTAACACATGATTTAGAATTGGTGTGGTGGTGTTCGCCTTGAAGCTTTGGAGGCATTATCTCTATGGTGAGTCTTGTGATGTCTTTACGGATCACAAAAGCACAAATACATCTTTACGCAGAGGACCCGAATCTAAGGCGAGAAGATGGTTAGAGTCGATCAAGGATTATGATCTCACGATTCAGTATCATCCAGGCAAAGCCAACGTGGTGGCTGATGCTCTTAGTCGCAAGGCAACACCGGCTGCATTGGATTGTCTAGTTGCGGATTTTGACCACATGGGGATATCTTATTGCTATGCAGGTTCGGCTCATGCTGAGATCCAGTTGATTTTAGAGTCAGCCATTCCAGAGCGTGTGCGGGATGCACAACAGAGTGACCCGTTATTGCAAAGAGTCAGGAGACGTCTGAATTTGGGCAAGGAAGGAGATTTTAGTTTGGATGGGTGTGGAGCATTGCGATTCAAGGGACGATTATGTGCGCCACAAAAAGCAGGAGTTAAGGATGATATCTTAAAGGAGGCACATCGCACTCCGTATACTGTTCATCCAGGAGAGACGAAGATGTACTGTGATTTGAAGCGAATTTACGTGGAAAAGAATGAAAGTGGATATTGCCAATTATGTAGCCTCTTGTGGTGTTTGTCAGCAGGTGAAGGCTGAACATAAACGTCCTGCAGGGTTATTGCAGCCTTTGGAGGTACCCCAATGGCCATGGGATGATATTTCTATGGATTTTGTTGTTGCGTTGCCTCGTTCACCGCGAGGTAAGGATGCAGTTTGGGTTATAGTGGATCGATTCAGCAAATCTACACATTTTATTCCCATCCGCACGACTAATTCAGCTAGTGATTTGGCTCCTATCTATTTGCGGGAGATTGTGAGATTGCATGGAGTGCCAAAGACCATCATTTCTGACAGGGATGCCAAGTTCGTATCCAAGTTTTGGGAGAGTTTGCAGAGTGCCTTGGGCACACAACTCCGCCTGAGTACAGCTTTCCATCCTCAGACAGATGGGCAGTCAGAGCGCACTATTCAAACCCTGGAGGACATGTTGAGGTCATGTGTCCTGTCTTGGAAAGGTAGTTGGGAGGATCAATTGCCATTGGCAGAGTTTGCGTACAATAACAGCTATCATTCGAGCATAAAAGCCGCTCCGTTTGAGGTTTTATATGGGCGTAAGTGCAGGTCACCTCTTTGCTTGGAAGTCAGGTGAGAAGGCGCTTTTGGGACCTGGACTGGTGCAAAAGACGGTTGAACGAGTGGCCTTGGTGAGACAGAATCTATTAGCAGCTCAAAGCAGACAGAAGATTTATGCGGATGTGAGGAGAAGAGACTTGGAATTTGAAGTGGGAGATCAGGTGCTCCTGAGAGTGTCCCCCACTAAAGGTGTTGTCAGGTTCGGTACTAAAGGGAAGCTTAGCCCGAGGTACGTTGGGCCATTCACGATCTTGGCTCGGATTGGGAAGTTGGCATACCGCTTAGACCTACCAGAGGCTATGCGAGGAGTGCATAACGTTTTTCATGTGTCTATGTTGAGGAAGTTCCTTCGTGATCCAGAGCATCATGTTTCATTAGAACCCCTAACCATTGACCAGGATCTGACATTTGAGTCTAAACCGGTGCGAATTCTGGAAAGATCGGAAAAAGAGTTGAGGAACAAAACTTTGAAGTACGTTAAGGTGCTTTAGTCGAAAGCGCATGTAAAGGGAGGCCACTTGGGAACTGGAGTCTCGCATGCGTGAGCTTTATCCGGATTTGTTCATCTCAAAGCGTGCACTTCAGTTGCTAAGTTTCAGTCTCGGTTTTATTTCTTGAAGTTTGGAGTTTAGATTCGGGTCGAACTCGTTAAGGGGTAGAATGTAATATCCCAAAGTGAGTTAAGATTTGAATCGAGGAAGTTTAATTTTATTTCGGAGAGATCGATTAATCGGGAAGGATCAAACGGAACGCCGGGAGGGACTAATTGGAAGGATGTCGGTCTCGCTTATTTAGAGGGGAAAGAGCAATTTTTGCGGGTGGCCGGCCAAGGGGGCTTCCTCCCCAAACCCTAGCCGACTCCCCTCCTCCCCTTTCCTCCCCACTTCCAACCGGCCGCCACCCCTCTCCACCTCTCCACCTCCCCTCCACCCTCCCATGCGCCCTCTCCATCTCCCACCACCTCCATTGCTGCTGGCCAAGGAGGAGAAGGAGCTCCATTGCAGCCGGCCAAGGAGGAAGAAGAAGGAGAAAAGAAGAGAAGGAGGAAGAAGGAGAGGGAGAAGAGAAGGGAAGAAGAGGGAGAAGAAGGGATCCGCAGCGGAAGCGTGGTGGTCTTCATCGCTGTGTGCTCTCTTCGTTTCGGCAAGGGTAACCCGTGGTTCTTTGCTTTAGGTCAATTTCTAGTTGTCTAATTTTCGGATGTCAGTTCGTCGATTTTCTACAGCAGTGAAGTTTGTCGGTTTTGATTAGGTTACAGGCAGATTTGGGTCTGGGTGTCTCCTAGAAAGTTGTAGCTATCGTAGTTACCTTTCATTGCCGACAAGAATCAAGTCATTCGGACTTCGGTAGCCAAAGTTATGAATTTATTAGTATTTCTGTGTTTCTGGAGAGAAGCAGAATTGCTAGTGTTGGTTAACCTGATAGAAGCGCATATTTAGAGGGGTTTCCAGAGGGTCTCACCATAACGAAAAATGAGACTAATCCTCTTAGCTTTCAGGAAAGCTAAAGATCACTGAATTCAGACGAACGTAGAGAAAGTTATGATAGTTTCTTTGTCGCTGTCCAGAAACCCGACGTGAAATGTTTGCTCTGATTAAATAGATTGGTAGGTCTGGTAGATGGCCGAATCAGAGGGTCTCCCCAACTAAGTTTATTTAGAAATTTTAATTACCTTTTCAGATTGTCCAAGATCATCCTATTTGGACTCCTGAGCAGAAAGTTATGAATTTTTGAAGTCTGCTGTCCGCAGAGACCGATCGCTAGAAATTAGAAAAGCTAGACGTGATAAGAAGATTAGCGATTTCGATTGTAATGTGATGTATGATTTTGGTCCAGTATGCTATTCTTAGTTTGGGGTTATCTTCTTGTCCAGTGGCAGCGAGATCCCAAGGCAGCACCCACTTCGCATCCGCCGCTCTCGCGGTTGAGGCAAGTATTCGGGTTTATGTGTAGTATTGGTTGCATGTCATGATTGAGTGGTGTATTGTTCATCATTGCCATGTGAATGTGTTGTGGAGATGATTCTAGTTGTGTTGATGCTTGCGAGTTATGTTTAAGGTTCCTTCATGATGCTATTGTTTACATATCCTGACTACATATTGAGTTATGATATTGGAAATATGATGTTGTAGTTCTTATGCATGTTGGAGCATTTTGAGACTTGGTCACGTGGTGACCAAGAGTACAATGTTGAGGTCCCTCATATGTAATGATGTGCTTGAGGTCCCCGTGATTCATGGAATGTGGGCAATGGATACAGAGGTCCCCGTCATTGTGATGATGGCAAAGGTCCCTATACATGTGATGTATAGGCTCTTGGTCCCCGTGCGGAGAGGTGCGTGCATGGGTATTCATTGACGGATGAATACCCCGCATTACCGTAAAATGCGAAACGAGATAAAGATCAAAGAGTGCATAGCATTATCATCATTTAAATATTTGAAATGTCCTAACGGTGTTGAATAAAGTTGTTTTTAGATGTTATGTCTATATGAATGTTGCAACCTTGTTGATACTTGTTGAGTCGTATGGCTCACCCTTGCTTTGTCTTGTTATAGGTACTTCCAAGCAAGAACGCACATGCATGGGAGGGAGTAGGCATTGAAAGCACGCACTACCTCACAACATTTATGCAATTGCTATTTAGTTTCACTTAGGAATAAATAAATCGGCATTCTACAATGCTTACTAGACGACTCAAAAGCGAGTTTATAATGCTGAAAGCGAAAAACAACGTTTGCTGCCCAAATCTGATTCTGGACAGCAGCACGGTAAATGACATAACTCATGATCGGAACTGGAGACTATCTATGGATGTTTTATGATGTTGGTTGTTGGATTATTCATGGTTATGAGAATGATGTTAATTGTTTACAATCGAACGATTATTTTATATGCATGAAAGACTTGGATTATAGAAATAATAATAAATGCCATGATCATCTGTTGATACCTCGATTTTGTTGTTCATACAAAGGAAGTTCTGTCAAAAACATTATAGATTGTTCTAGATAGTTTAATTCTTGTAGCATTCTAGGCTCATGTGGAGCTGGGGTGTTACAGTCTATGTGATGGGAATGATGATCTTTGTGACTTAGTTAGAACATGGAAGTCTTGCCTTGGTCAATTAAGGACTTAACTTTGTGCGCCATTGAACCGAGCCTTCAGACGACCACATGTCCGGTATGGGACGGGCCTAACTTAGTAAGTTATGGATTCTCGTTATTGATGTTCAGTGGATAGGTTAGGGTGTGTGACAGGTGGAGGTGTGACTACTTGGTGGTTGCATCGCGACGATTCGCCTTCCCCGTCCAGCCGTGTGTGTTATACCATTCTATGTGAGTCGGTATAGCGGTTTGTAAGCACACCGGGAACGCCAATGTTTGAGATGAAGTTTTCGAACTGCTTTGTTACGAGTAGTGCTTGCTACACTAGTTGTATCTTGTGGGTAGAGTGTACAACCTCTGCAGAGTGTTAAACAATCTATTCGAATAGCGCGTCATGGTCATGGACATGCTCGGGATTTCACACGAGGGTAGTTTTTCATAAAACCTTTGGGAAGGGACACTGTGTGATTTAAGTCATATGGTCGTGTGAAAGAATTTGATTAGGCTACGTGTCTTTGTGAAAACAATCTGTTAAATTAATATTGTCTATTTGTTTTGAATTATGCTTTCAATCTATTACTTGTATTCAATTGCAAAGGTTGCATTTCGCAAAATAACCACGTAAGCCTTTTCTTTGGAATAAGCTCGCATCTATACATTGCATTCGTGGTATGATTTGCGAGTACGGTTGTATACTCACGCTTGTTGTAAAACTTGCGCCCAAACCTACTGTAAGAGGAGGAGTCTACGCTTTCGAGGAGGAGTTCGAAGGTGATCGCTCGTTAAGGTTTGGATCCCAATGCTGTGGTGAATTGGTGGGATCTACGTTGGAGTTATTTCCGCTCACGCTGCTTTATTTCTCTGTTAGCCTGCGTGGCTTAATAAGTGTAAACTCGACCATAAGGTCAAAACCCTTATTTGTTAATCAAACTAATCGTTTACTTTATTTATCGCTTGTGTGGATCGATATTTACCTATGTTAACCCTGTGTGCACTAGCGTGATCCTGGACTAGTGCAGTATACACAGAGGGTTCCAGAATTGTAATTCTGGGTCCCGCCATTAAATAATTGCTTATGATCCGTGATTACCTCTTTGGTATAGCTATCTTTGTGGATTCAGTAGACTTGAATAAACTGTCGTTGGATTCAGATTATATTCTTGTATTTGTTCAATTATATTTTGACCACCTTATGCCTTTAGATAAGATATTGTTTAAATTCTTCTACCATCTGGTTGTATATATATTCTTTAGGTAACATTTTGGTTTCCGAATAGCCAGGGTGTTACACTTCCAGTATTGTTCAATGTTAATTTGGAGTTTATTTGATTTATCTTTTTGAATTTGGTTTGTTTTGCACGTTGTTTCTCGTTATACGTTGAAGTCCCGGAATCATCCGAAGGAGCTGAAGGTTAAGGAAGTAAAAGATCGAGGATAAAATAAGACCATCATTGCTATAGCAAGGCAAGTTGTACATTTGATCATGTTGAACCCAACTTTTTAAAATTACTTTGTTTCAATTATTGTATTTACTTTAAGTATTTATTTAAATGGTTTAGGATTAGCTATGCCAATTTGATTGTATCCACCTTGCCTATTGTATTAACCTGATCTATTGTCACCCTACCTTGGTTAATTATTTAGTTGGTGTTATTATAGCACCAACGTAGGTTGGTTAGATACGAGTAGTTTGGTTAGCCATGCAACGAGTCATTCATTGTCATCTGAGTTGCAAATATAAATTTGACTAAGTGATTATGGAACTTTGTGTAAAACTGTGTGTTGTGTGTCATTACGCGTTGATGGCATGTGTTGCACTTAACCAATAGGGTGGGAAAAGATTTAGACTGAGGTGAGTGGTGGAAAATGTGTGATATGGTGGACCTTTGTGATTGGAATGGTAATCTTTGTGGCATAGTTAGAAATTAGAAGTCTCGCCTTGGTCAATTAAGGACATAACTTAGTTTGTTACAGAATCTCGACATTGATTACTCAGGTTGATAGGTTAGGCTGTGTGATAAGATGGAGGTGTGGACCACTTTGTAGGTCACATCGCAGGATGGTTTGCCGCTTCCCTGTCCGACAGTGTGTGCCGTACCAAAGCACTATGTTTGGGTTGGTACGACGGTAAAGCACACGGGAGTGTCAATGTTTGAGATGAAGTTTCGGAAAGGTTTTGTTGTGATCAGCTCTGATCCAGTTGATTGCATCTTGTGGGTAAAGTGTACAATCTCTGCAGAATGTTAAACAATCTATTCGAATAGCCGCGTCTGCAGTCCTAGGCATGCTTGGGGATTTCACATGAGGGTTAGATTTTCATAAAAAACAATTGGGAAGGAACAGCTGTGTGATTTAATTCATATGGTTGTGTGAAATAAATTGATTAGACTTTGTGTTCTTTGTGAAAGTAATTGTTAAATCACTACTACAGAAAAGGTCTTCACAGACGGTTCAAAAATATCATCACAGACGATTTCGTGAGGCACTGAGTTTATGGGTCAGTGTAATAGCCCAAATTTCAATTTCCATTTGAAAATAAAGTTAATTATTTTATTAGATTTTTGAGGAATTTTTTTTAAAGCTTTTCCTTAACCAAATTAAAGCTAAAACAAAATTATGTGCAAAATCTATTACCAGATAATAGCTGGAAATATTTTTCTTAAATCCTAAATGCTCCAGAATTTCGTGAATTTTCTCATAATTTTGGAATTATTTTGCTATATTCTAAAGCTTAATTGAATTATCCGAATTAAAACAAAAGAAAATCAAAAGAAAACCTCAAATAGGATTGGGTCCAACCCACCACGTTTTTCCTCATGCGCCACACTCGCTCTCCGCCGCCGCCTCCTCCTGCTCGCCGATGGGTCCACCGTCGATCCTTTCTCTCTCTCCCACCACACGGTGCATCCCAACCGTTGGATTAAAATCCAACGGTCGAGTCCACAAAGCATTCGTAAGGTCCGAATGTTCTCACGCAACGGGACCGTTAGATCTAAATCCAACGCCCACGCGCATCACCACTTAACGATTCACCGCAACCCGTGATCTATTTCAACCGTTAGATCGAGATCAAACGGCTACTGCCGATTACAACTTAACGCTTCGTCCATCTTTTGTCCACCGTCTGATCAAAATCGGACGTGCCCCAGTTGTCGTCTTCCTCGTCGTCTTCTCCGCGCGACCTCGCGCGCCTCCATTAAAACCGACGCCGAACTCGTAACGGCGCCTTCAATCCCCACTCCTCGCCATCGTGCGCATTGACGACCCGCATCACGCCGCCCCACTTTCGCCGTTTTCTCCCTTCTCCGCATCGCTTTACCCACGATCACCGAAACCGCCGCGATGACCTTCGCGTTGCCGCGCTTCGGTCTTCCCCGCCCTATAAATAGGATCCATGGGTAGCCCTTCTCCTCCTCCACCTTTTCCCCCACGCATTACTCTCTCGCACACCTAGCCGCGAACCGGCCGTGGAAGCTCCTTCACCGCGATCGCCTTCTTCCTCGATTCGCGCCGACGACGCTCCGTCCTCGCCGCCACCACCAACGGCCGCCACATCATCGCCGACCGGTGCTCACCTCTTCGCCAGACGCCGCCGAATCACATTGTCGCCAACACCGAACCTCTCGCCGCTTCAACCTCACCGCGCCACCACCGTCCACCTCGACCACCCGAGCTAGTCTAATAGGTTCACAATAGTCCTAGCTACACACCGGTACCACCATCGCCGGCGAAACCTCGCCGTTCGCTGTGCGTTGGTTCCGTGCGCCACCGCCGCCGGCCCGGCGTGTCACGCCGCGTGGCGGCTGCCACCTAAGCGCCACCTCAACCCCGCTATGCGTGGTATACGCGTGGCGTCCCATTCATCGCCACATGAGCACCGCGTGTGTCGTTCACAGCGCCAGATCACCTCGGCCGGTGGAATCATCCACCGTGAGCGAGTCTATGACATGTGGGACCCGCTTGTCGAAAAATCATTATAATTCTTTAATTTCCGAAAATTCTTCACAAGCGCCAAGATTACAATAAATAGAATTTCCTTTAGAAAAATAATTCAGAGAATTCAATTAAATTCGATTTTGTATTAAACTTCTAAAATTCATATCTTTTGCATTTGAACTCCAAATTGAGTGGTTCAAGTTGCAAAATTTGTCTAAAATCATAATCTAGCTAACTAAAGCAAAATATTTCAATTTGGAGTTAGTTTGGTCTGAGTTTCTGAATTTATTTGAATTTGAGTTGAATTTGTCGTATTTTCACGTATAGACTTCGACGACTCCGGAGAGTTAGATCCTTCCGACGATTTAGAGTTCCAAGACTTCAACGAAGGCAAGTTACACTATTGGTCATATTGTTCCTATTGTTTTAAAGTATTTATTTACTATTTACAATTTACTATTGCATGCATATGTTTATAAAAATATCTGAATATCCTGATTTCGTATATAGTTGTTCCAAACTCCTTGGTATGGCCAATTTGACTATCAAACCTGAATACCTTGACACCTTAGATAAAATTTGTCAAATGCTTAGCCTTGCTTAGATAATATTTACAAATTTGGGAGAATTTAGTCAAATCTTTAAAATTTAATTTAAAATGTGTTTCTGTGGTAATGTTTTAACATGAAAGGTTTATAAAGGAGTTTTTACTCTAAATAAAATGAAATGGGTTTGGACTTGGGCGAGATGGATGGATGGTGGGTGCAGGTTCATGCACGGGTCTAATCTGGTTAGGATTACGACCCAGGGTTTTAGATTGGAAGTCGCCCGAGTCAGTTAAGGACCGGTCTTTGAGCGTATTTTGCTACGCCTTACCGTACCACCACATGTCCTGTATGGGCACGATTTGGCTAAATAATTTGTAGTGTCTCAGTGTTATTTGTGCTATGTTGTATGTGTGGGCGTTGGTCAAACATTAGTCCCACCTGGCGCAACAGGGGGCTTCCGGAGGATGGATAGTCCAAAGGTAGCGAAACCTTAGCGGGCATGAATACTGATGGGACACCGCTTGTAACGCCTCATGATAATTGCTTAGTCACACGCCTTGGAGCGTGCTTTGGCCGACATTAAAAGCATTTTATCTCGTGTGGTAAAACTGCATAACCTCTGCGCAGTGTAAAACTATTCGAATAGCGCGTCATGGTCATGGACATGCTAGCAAAGCCACTCTAAGTTAGAATTGTTTTTGGTTTATAAAATGTGTTCAATAAATGTTTTAGGATGGATAGTCCTATGGTAAAATTGGGTGGTTAGCCATGTGTTAGGAGGATATCCTTCAATATTCAACTAATGGAGGTCATCCAATATTCGTTGTCGATTTTGTCACCGTCTTTATTCGAATTATTAAAATTGGTCTTACAAAAGTATTAGCAATATAATCAAAATGCTGTTTATGCAAAACAACCCCGCCATTACCTTTGTTTACCTTATGCATGCATTAAACTTTCTATATTGGGTGTGACTTGCGAGCACGGTAGTAGTGCTCACTCTTGTTGAATAAATCTTATTCGGAGAAGACGTTTTCCCGACGGTGAGGATCTTGACGAATAGGTCAAGTCCCAGCACGATTGCCTGTGGCAAGTCGTGTGGCCTACTACTACTACTCTTCCGCTGTGTTATTTCTTTTCTTTTGGCCGCAGGCCCTTTTGTAATAAACTTTGAATTATTATCAATAAACTCGTGATATGATTGTGCTATCACTTTTTGTTTAACTGTGTTCACTAGAACTCCTGGACTAGTGTATGAACACAGAGAATTTGGGATCCTTCGTTCCCGGGTTCGACAAAAGTGGTATCAGAGCCATATCGACTGTAGGTCGTAACCTAGTTAGAATGGCCGTTAGTTGAAAAATTCAAAGCTTATTTTATAGCAAGAAAAATAAATTGTTCTCTTCTCATCTTGGTCATCTATCTATAGCTTCCTCATAGAGATTCTTTCTCTCCTAATTCTTTCCTCACCATTTTATAAAGTAAATGGATCATCTTTTCCTTGAAAATTTCTATGGATGGTCAACACATTCTTCCCATCACGTTCAAGACTACAAGACATGGAGCCTTCAATAAAGCATCGCCATACAAGATCTTGGCAAAATGTGGAGAAGTAGCTTACCAGCTAGAGCTGCCAGAAGCCCTGTCAGCAGTACATAACGTCTTCCATGTGTCGCAATTAAAGAAATGCCTGCAAGAACCGGAAGACCATACCTTTCTGGAAAGCTTTGACCTTCAAGAAGATCTCACCAACGTGGAGCGACCGATTAAAATTATAGATGTCGCAGAACGTGTTATCAGAAGCAGAATAATCAGATCGTACAAGGTGCAGTGGAGTCACCATCCGGAAAGCGAAGCCACATGGGAGAATGAAGAAGAACTCAAGGCTAACTACCCTGATCTTTTTGCTAACCAAGTCTGAATCTCGGGGTCGAGATTACCTTTAAGGGGGGTAGGTTTGTAACAGCCCAAATTTCAATTTCCATTTGAAAATAAAGTTAATTATTTTATTGGAGTTTTGAGGAATTTTTTTTAAAGCTTTTCCTTAACCAAATTAAAGCTAAAACAAAATTATGTGCAAAATCTATTACCAGATAATAGCTGAAAATATTTTTCTTAAATCCTAAATGCTCCAGAGAATTTCTGTGAATTTTCTCATAATTTTTGGAATTATTTTGCTATATTCTAAAGCTTAATTGAATTATCTGGAATTAAAACAAAAGAAAAATCAAAAGAAAAACCTCAAATAGGATTTGGGCCGAAACCCATCTCAGCCCACGTTTTTCCTGCACAGACGGCTCGCTCCGCCGCCGCCCGCCTCCTCCTCCTCACCACCGCAGGGTCCACCCGCCACCCTTTCTCTCTCCCACCACACTGCAGATCCCAACCGCTGGATTAAAATCCAACGGTCGACTCCACAAAGCATTCGAAGGTCCAATGTTCACGCAATCGGGACCGTTAGATCTAAATCCAACGCCCACGTGCATCGGGCCACTTAACGATTCACCGCAACCCCGTGATCTATTTCAACCGTTAGATCGAGATCAAACGGCTACAGCCGATTACAACTTAACGCTTCGTCCATCTTTTGTCCACCGCTTGATCAAAATCGGACGTGCCCCGCTTGTCGTCTTCCTCGCCGCCTTCTCCGCGCGACCGCGCGCCTCCATTAAAACCGACGCCAACTCGTAACGGCGCCGCCAATCCCCACTCCTCGCCATCGCGCGCATTGACGACCCGCATCACGCCGCCACTTTCGGCCGCTTTCTCCCTTCTCCGCATCGCTTTACCCACGATCACCGAAACCGCCGCCGCGATGACCTTCGTGTTGCCGCCGCTCGGCCTTCCCGCCCTATAAATAGGATCCATGGGTAGCCCTTCTCCTCCTCCACCTTTTTCCCCACGCATTACTCCTCGCACACCCTAGCTTCGCCGAACCGCCGTGGAAGCTCCTTCACCGCGACGCTTTCTTCCTTGATTCCGCGCCGACGACGCCCGCCCTCGCCGCCACCACCAACGGCCGCCACATCATCGCCGACCGGTGCTCACCTCGCCGCCAGACGCCACGAATCGCATTGTCGCCAACACCGAACCTCTCGCCGCTTCAACCTCACCGCCGCCACCACCGCCCACCTCGACCACCCGAGCTAGTCTAATAGGTTCACAATAGTCCTAGCTACACACCGGTACCACCCATCGCCGCGAAACCTCGCCGTTCGCTGCCGCTGGTTCCGTGGCGCCACCGCCGCCGGCCCGACGTGTCACGCCGCGTGGCGATGCCACCTAAGCGCCACCTCAACCCCGCTATGCGTGGTGTACGCGTGGCGCCCCATTCATCGCCACATGAGCACCGCGTGTCGTTCACCGCGCCAGATCACCTCGGCTCGGTGGAATCACCACCGTGAGCCGAGTCTATGACATGTGGGACCCGCTGTCGAAAAATCATTATAATTCTTTTAATTTCCAAAATTCTTCACAAGGCGTCGATTGCGCAATAAATAGAATTTCCTTTAGAAAATAATTCAGAGAATTCAATTAAATTCGATTTTGTATTAAACTTCTAAAATTCATATCTTTTGCATTTGAACTCCAAATTGAGTGGTTCAAGTTGCAAAATTTGTCTAAAATCATAATCTAGCTAACTAAAGCAAAATATTTCAATTTGGAGTTAGTTTGGTCTGAGTTTCTGAATTTATTTGAATTTGAGTTGAATTTGTCGATTTTCACGTATAGACTTCGACTACTCGAGAGTTAGATCCTTCCGACGATTTAGAGTTCCAAGACTTCAACGAAGGCAAGTTACACTATTGATCATATTGTTCCTATTGTTTTAAAGTATTTATTTACTATTTACAATTTACTATTGCATGCATATGTTTATAAAAATATCTGAATATCCTGATTTCGTATATAGTTGTTCCAAACTCCTTGGTATGGCCAATTTGACTATCAAACCTGAATACCTTGACACCTTAGATAAAATTTGTCAAATGCTTAGCCTTGCTTAGATAATATTTACAAATTTGGGAGAATTTAGTCAAATCTTTAAAATTTAATTTAAAATGTGTTTCTGTGGTAATGTTTTAACATGAAAGGTTTATAAAGGAGTTTTTACTCTAAATAAAATGAAATGGGTTTGGACTTGGGCGAGATGGATGGATGGTGGGTGCAGTTCATGCACGGTCTAACTGTTAGGATTACGACCGTGGTTTTAAATTGGAAGTCGCCAGTCGCTTAAGGACCGGTCTTTGAGCGTATTTTGCTACGCCTACCGTACTCACCACATGTCCTGTATGGGCACGATTTGGCTAAATAATTTGTAGTGTCTCGTGTTATTTGTGCTATGTTGTATGTGTGGGCGTTGGTCAAACATTAGTCCCACTCGGCGCAAGAGGGGCTTCCTGAGGATGGATAGTCCAAAGGTAGCGAAACCTTAGCGGGCATGAATACAGAGGACACCGCTTGTAACGACCTCATGATAATTGCTTAGTCACACGCCTTCGGAGCGTGCTTTGGCCGACATTAAAAGCATTTTATCTCGTGTGGGTAAAACTGCATAACCTCTCGCAGAGTGTAAAACTATTCGAATAGCGCGTCATGGTCATGGACATGCTAGCAAAGCCACTCTAAGTTAGAATTGTTTTTGGTTTATAAAATGTGTTCAATAAATGTTTTAGGATGGATAGTCCTATGGTAAAATTGGGTAGTTAGCCATGTGTTAGGAGGATATCCTTCAATATTCAACTAATGGAGGTCATCCAATATTCGTTGTCGCTTTGTCACCGTCTTTATTCGAATTATTAAAATTGGTCTTACGAAGTATTAGCAATATAATCAAAATGTCGTTTATGCAAAACAACCCCGCCATTACCTTTGTTTACCTTATGCATGCATTAAACTTTCTATATTGGGTGTGACTTGCGAGTACGGTAGTAGTGCTCACTCTTGCTGAATAAATCTTATTTAGAGAAGACGTTTTCCCGACGGTGAGGATCTTGACGAATAGGTCAAGTCCTCGCACGATTGCCTGTGGCAAGTCGTGTGGCCTACTACTACTACTCTTCCGCTGTGTTATTTCTTTTCTTTTGGCCGCAGGCCCTTTTGTAATAAACTTTGAATTATTATCAATAAACTCGTGATATGATTGTGCTATCACTTTTTGTTTAACTGTGTACACTAGAACTCCTGGACTAGGGTATGAACACAGAGAATTTGGGATCCTTCCTTCCTGGGTTCGACAGTAAGTAAAGACATGAGGTCATCACAGATGGTTTTTGAACCGTTTGTGATGCATACTATCACAGATAGTTATTAACTCAGAACTATCTATGATAGTTGCCTATCACAGACGGTTTTTAGATGAAACCGTCTGTGATAGCTTATGTATCACAAATGGTTTGTAGATGACACCGTCTATGGTAGCTTATGTATCATAGACAGTTTGTAGATCAAACCGTTTGTGATAAATGGATATCATAGACGGTTTGCATATGAAACTGTTCATGATAGCTGATGCATTACAAACAGTTTGTCCTAAGGAACCGTCTGTAATATTATTTTTGTATTGCTAAATCTATTTCTGTTTATTGGCTAGCCTCAGGAGATTCTAGCCATGCCCTCTGAAACAAGCAGAAACACAACAAGTACATGCACATATCCAATTCACATTCATTTTAGAAACAAGGACATCCAATTCACATTCATTTCAGAAACAAGCACATCCATTTCACAAATCAATTAACTCAAATGAACTAAAATTAACCATTCATGAACAAATATACACACATATTCCATTAAGTTCAATCTTATCCCAATCAAGTTCAATCTACATTGTGGAACTTCCCTTCTGGGTTTCTGACCTCACACGTCAAGAAGGCCGCAAATTATCTTTGAATGCGTTCGAGCTAGGCCTGTTCCAACGGAGTTTTAGTGATGGTCCTAACCTGTCGTTAAGAATATTAAAGTCATGCATATATAAATTAATAAGTATGAAATAATTATTGCAAGATTGGCAAACCTGAGGATCTTTGGTCATCGGGGAACCGAGGAGTAGTTTCATATTATGGCAAAACATAGAATCCACAGGTGTTGCCTGGCGGCTACTGGTGACACTGCAAAAATAGAATTTGTTAGTTCGAGAGGCATTACTATGAAGTGTTATATAAGATTAATATGTACTAGCGAATACTAGGAATTTGAAATCGTGTCGCAGGTTCACTCCCTTGCATCTCCCTCCCTTTGCATAGTACGTGATGAACGACCTATGTGATTCCAAAAACCTAGCCTTAGCCATCGTAAAGGAAGGAAAGACTACAATAGAGTTATCTATGGAGAAAATGTGTTTACCTATCGATTAAGTTTTTGACAACTGTAAAGTCATTATTGGACATCTTTAGGGAATCAAGGTATCTTACCTGGTTCTATTTTGGTATAATTACAATTAGAATCCAGTGAAACCTACACAGGTATGTCGCCATGGTCATTAAACCTAAGTTCGTGTTACTTATAAAGTACAAATCAACAAGTATAGCCACTAGTGCAGCACTTACCGCTGGTTGTAGGGCAAAAGTATGAAATCCTTCTCGCGGTGATCCAGCAAAAATGTCACCATGTAATCCTCGATGAAGGTTGCATTATTGTTGATGCATTGCTTAGAGACCAAGAGTGGGTCGAGGAAACCTAACGATGATTTACGTGATGTGGTTTCTAGGATCATGTATCTATATGTATGTACAAAATCTAGGAGTTATATATGACATTTATCGATATTACCCAAAACATAGACCTTGAATGTACACACTTACTGTGTCCAGCATAACATGAGTGAGGCGTCGAAGGAGTCGAGATTAAAGAGTAAGAATAAGTCATTGAAGGTTACCGTGAAGACACAGTCTTGAGACTTATGGTTAAAATAATTTTCTTGAACTTGACGGTGATACCCGAGCACCATTGTCCATCCATCTTTTTGGCCTATTCTATGTACCATTCATGCAATCTCTGAGAAGCCAATCCTAGGGTTTTTATGTGCTCTACCGGGATGACCAACGGCTCTCCATGCAAGAATTTTCGGGCCAACGGGATATCATCGGTCTTCTTCGATTTGCCCTTATCACCTTTCTTTTTAGAGTTCGATCAGGCACGAGGTGTATATGCATCTGATGCACCAGGTTCTTACTGCATCGATACAGGTAACTCTGGTGCAGGTAACTCCAGTGAAGATACTTCCCATGAAGTTGACACCGGTGCAGGTAGCTCCGGTGAAGTTGACACCGGTGCAAGTAGCTCCAGGCAAATGTCTCTCTTAGGCCACTAGATGAATGCTCTAATGGCTTGCCCTAAAGTCATCGCACGTACGTGCGCATGACCACATCCACCTCTGCTGTATTCCCCCCACCTTCTTCCCCTTTCTCCGCGTCGGTTTCACCCACGTTTGCCGCAACCACCGCACACGATCTCCATGCCTTCATGCCGCACCAGTGCCCTCAGCTCCTATAAAAGGAGGCCCTGGGTGCGCAATCTCCCCCACAATCCAACGCCGCCACCCATTGCCACCCTCTTGCTCAGTAGCATCCAAGATTTGGAGTTCTTCGCTAGCGGTTGAAGTGCCCTTCTTCCCCGATTCCAGCGACGACAAGCCCCTCCGTCGACCTCAACCACACCATCGTCATCGCCGTGACACTGCGAAGCTGGTGTGCACCCTCGCATCGTCGGAGGACCCTCAAACCCTTCCTCATCGACAACACAACCTTGTCGCCGCCTTTTCCTCATCGTCGGTCGCCTCCGTCCTCCTCTCGTCGTTTGGGTGAGCGCATCACAATCCCGCACCTTCCTCTTTCTATTGCGCACCTCACCGGCCACCGCCGTGCAGTACACCGCTGGCGACCATAGGGCCGAGAGCCTCGCCGCCCTTTTTGCAACCGTGGCTAAGCCATCTCACTGCCACGTGCACGCCATGTCACCGCCATCTCACCATTTCCGCCCATGTGGCAATGACTTGTCGTGGGTGTACTTGGTCCATGAGGACCTAGCCACTTACAAATGGGCCCCACACGTCAAGATTTCTTTTTAATTCTTTTAATCCTGAAATCCTGAGGGCTGACATCACCCTTGTGCAGTAAAATGAATTTCCTTTAGAAAAACAATTCGGAAAATCTTTTAAAACCAGATTTAGGGTTTAAACTTCTAAAATTCATATCTTTTGCATCCAAACTCTGATTTGGGTGATTCAAATTTCTAAGATTGTATAAAATTATTATCCAGCTAACTAAACCAAAATATTTCTATTTGGAGTTAATTTGTTCTATATTTTTTAATTTATTTGAATTTGAATTGAATTTATCGTATTTTCGCGTATAGACTTCGACGACTCCAGAGAGTTCAATCCTTCAGAGGACTTAGAGTTTCAGGACTTCAACGAAGGCAAGTTATACCATTTTGATCCCAATACTTTAAAGTTATTTTCAGTTTTTAAATTATTACTGCATGTGTCACAGCCCCAACTAATTAAATTGGATTAATTTGTATTTCACTAACATGCACTATCAAATTCAAAACATTTCCATAATATATTGTACTTGGAAAATCTAATTTGAGGTGAACATACACATCAAAATTCGCATTTCAATTCAAATCAGTGATAAAAAGTTGTGATCATCATCTGAAATCAATTTATTTAAATACTACATTAATTATTAGGAATTAATATATTTTTTCCCAAATTTTTGGGACTAGTTTGAACCTCATTAAAATTCAAACAACATTCATAGACGTACAACATGTTTGAATTTAAATATCACAAACTCTATTATGAACAGTAGGGTTTTATAATTTTTATGGGAACTATATACTCCCAGGAACCCCCACAAATTATTTCATCATTTTTGGAAATTTATTTCTATTTCTAAGCCTCACCAAAGTAGGGCAAACCATTTAAATCTCACCAAACTCGACCGAACCAGTTACTATTCCTGCTCGAGTCCGACTTGGCGAGCCGACTTGGACCGCCTAACCGCCCGTGACATGCACCGCTCGATCCTCGTTCAACGGTCCAGATCTCATCACCCTGTTGACCTGTCCGAACCCCTCTCTGATCTCCTCCGTCCGATCGTAATCCAACGGTCGATCTAAAATCACTTAAACCCCACCTCGCCGGGTGATCGACGCCGCGGACATGCTGCTGCCGAGTCGCCCCTACCTCCCGCTGCGGGCACGTAGCTAGCGCCACGCGCCGCGGCCGCCCGACAGCACGCGACGGGCGATGCTCACGCCGTCCGTCCACCGCCCCATTTGACCACTCCTGGAGCCTCCCCGTCTCACACCGCCTCAACTCCGTCTTCTTCCCGGGCATAACACCCCTTGGCACCCCCTCATTTCCCCTCACTTCTCCTCGGTTGACAGAGGGGAGGGAAGCCAGCTTGAGCTCGTCGCTTGGGTAAGCTTCCACCAGGTGTTTTCCCTCTCTTCTATCTTCTATACCTTTTCCATTTTTGCTTATTTAAGCTCCTCTCTTTGCTTGTAGCTTCTGGTTCATCTTCGTGCTCCAGCTCACGGCCAGAGCACGCCCCCGAGGACACCTTCGCGCCTTCTTCGTGTCCAAGAGGTATTGACCTAAGATTTGCGCGTCACCTTGCGCCCTTTTGCTTGTTTAGACTTTCCCCTCAATCAATTTCTTGAATGCACGACAGGATCTTGCTGAATCAAAGATTGAACCATTTTCGCCTAAGGACACTGCTCATCTCCTACTTCGCTTTGGTGAGCCTCTTGTCAATTCTTCGCTCTCACAAAGATCCACATAGGATCCTTGTCGACCCAATCACTCATTTTGCTCCATCCGCTCGTAGTATCCATTTCCTCGCTGGCCGTGCCGCTACTTCTTCTCTCGCCACCGACGCAGCCCACCGCCTGAGCTTCCCCGAGCACTTTTCCTTGCTCAGGTAGCCTTCTCATAGTCCCTAGGACCCTGGGCACTCGCTTGTTTGTCGCTGCGAAGCTTCTTTTTGATGCTTGCACTTTGCCGTAGCACCGCCGCCGCTTAGCTCCGGCTAGCCGACGGTGCAGGACACCCCAGACCTCGCCACCACTTCTCAAAGACGCGCAGCACTATTGCGAAGCTATCTCGGGTCTTGGTCGGCTCCGCCGTGGCGTGTAGCGCCGGCGAACCGCCGGGGAACCTCACGGGCGCGTTGTCGACGCGGCAGCTCATCGAGTCGTCGCTTACGCAAATGACGGCCATTAATTGGCTAATGATTGGGTTAGCAATTGCGCCGCTCTTAGCCGGTAATGGGTCTATTACACGCGGGCCCCACGCACAGAGAACGGGGGCATTAAGTTTACACCGCAGCGTTCGGCTGTGGGACCAACGGCGTAAGTGCCGTGCACCATGCGCGCGTGTGCGTGGACCTAGTCCCGTGGACCCGCCTCTCGGCGATGGGACCCACAGTCGAACGCGTTCAAATCGGATGTTAAATAGAATAAGGCACTATTTCGGCCCGCTGTCGCTGACCGTGGCTAATGAGCCTCGGTGAGAAAAGTAGCAAATGGATTATAAAATCCACAAATCACTTACTTGCATATTTGAAAAATATGTATAACTTCTAAAATGCATAACTAAACCATTTTAACTCCAAACTGGGTGAAACCACTTCTGATATTTTTCATATTTAATGAACTTTGTATCAAAATCGGTTTCAACCTTGTCTCTATAGCAGAGGGCTTTAATTGGAAATTTATTCATTAAAATCATTATATTTACAATAGGAAAATGGACTGAAATCTTTAAAAATGCATAAGTAATTATTGGAAACTCCAAAAACAGTGAGACCACTTTTGATAATTTTCATTTTCAGTGAACTTAATTCTAAAAATGGTCTCCACATTACCTCTGTCACAGAAACTATTTCGGGAGAATATAACCTTAAACTCCATTATTTTTATACTAGTAAAGGCTGATAACTTTGAAAATCAATAACTAAATCATAAAAACTCCAAAAAGGACAAACTCAACTGTTTTTAACTTATAATAATATTGCCTATTTATCTATGTAATCCATGTACTCACCACTATTCTACAAAATTTCACTTCATAATTAAATTATATAAATGACGTCATATTGAAATCTGAATTTCAAACCATTATAACTTTCTTATACTAAATCCAAATGGAATAATTCTTTCACCAAAAATCATTTAAAATCATGACCTAACTACTGTAGAAAAATCATGCATTTTTGAGCATTTTGGTTTTTGAGTTGTATTTCCCGGTATTTATTTGATGTTATAATTATATAGATCCCGAGCATATTGATATCGACACTTACGCTACCGAGAGTGAGCAGCTACTGTACCAGCAAGGCAAGCATCATTTGAACTTTCTTTTGCATCATTTTTATCCCAGTTTTGGTTAACATAGTGCAATGATAATTGCTTGCATGCTATTTTGATTATGTCAATATTTTTGTGATGTGTAGTTTAGTTATGTCCTATGCTTGAGGTTAATCTTGAATTATGCCAACTCCTATATGCTTAAGATAGGATGTGTGAATTATGGGTTGTAGAATTGCTTAGCCATGCAAGTCTAGATACGGTAGTTCGATCGTCGGGAATAACCCGGCGGTTTTGGGATACACACAACTCTTACCTTATGTTTTTACTTCAGATCCTTGTAGCTGTTTTATGAGTTAAACTTTGTCATTTTTAAATGAGATTTGGTCCGGACAAGTGTTGGTTAGTGATGGTGCTTTGTGCACGAGCATTGGGTAAGTGGAAGGACTTGTCCGACAATTGAGGACCGAACTTTGGGTACCTCATCGCTCAAGCAACACTCGTGTTTGCCACACGCGGGTTGGGAGCCGTATGGTTAAGTAGGGGGAGGGTTTTATTGTGTTAAGTCCTTGGTGGTGTAAGGGGCATAGCGACCATGAAATCCTATGTTCTTTGAGGAGCCGATGTAGTTCTTTATAGTGTGCAAGGAGCACCAATTCTTTTGTTTTGATTGCATCAGTATTTCCAATATAACTTGTGAGCCCCTAGCAAGTGCTATCGACGCTTGTACTAGGCAAGGAACCATCTCACAAGGGGACTTAGCTCAATAGGGCTTTCTTGTCTGAAAATGATCAGATCTTGATTTACCCACCGGCATACCATAGGAAGTGTGCTATTTCGAGGCCTCTGGAGGCTTACGGCTAATCAAGTCGTGTGGGTAAAGTAGTACACCCTGCAGGTATTAATCTATTCGAATAGCCGTGTCCACTGCTATGGACAATCGCTTGAAATTTGTGGTCGCTTATTGTTAGACTTTTAATTAAAATTGTGGTTGAACTTGGTATTCGTCATGGACGGGATGTTCATGTGTTTAGTACATCAAGGTGGGCTGCCACTTTGGTCCTTGTATGATTCAATTGTTTATTACTGAAATGCTTTACTACATGTTTACTTCTACTTCAAATCTGATTTTAAATGGGCACATGAAAAACTAGTATGTGTAGGATGTTAATTGTATCGTCTTTTTCGCAAAACTAAACCAATATGAGCCATCCTTTGAATGACCCTTATGCATAACTATTTTTATTTGTGTAAGACTTGCGAGTACACTTGTACTCAGCCAGATGTTTGCTGGCCTTTTCAGGTGAGGAAGATTATGAGTATGACGATCTCGCTAGTGTTGGGTTGGGTGACACTAATGAGTAGTGTGCTACCATTTAACCCCCAGTTGGTTGCCGATGGGTGATGGGCATACCACTGCTGGTCTTTTGCTTTATCTATTTATTTCCGCTCCTACTTGGTACTTTACTTTGAATTTGGCAGGTCGGCCGTTTGTAATAAGCTGTAGACCTTAACTATTTTGCAGTATGTCTTTTTATCTCTTGTTGTATGCGTTGTATGGATGTAATCAACGTTGGATGAGGGTATGAGTATATTGGTCGTTGATCTTGGGAGCCAATATATGTCATACTCGTTGTTGATGAATTCCATTTAACTCACTAAGTGTAGTGTCAATCGAGGAGAATCGACAATCATGTAGCGCCGCAAAGGAGTAGCGCATGATCGTTGAGGCTCTAGTATTCGCTAAGCCTCTCACTTGGATAGAGTTAAATTGAATTCATTTATCGAGACCAGAATTATGTCCCTAAGACCTTGTCTAATCTCGGTCTTATGGAGATAATTACCGGGGTCCCCACAGCGTTGGTATCAGAGCCATACTGACTGTAGGTTAGAAGTAGCACTAGCATTAGAGTTAGTAAGCCTTCTGGAGTCAAAATATTTTGAAATTATCAAATTACTTTCAGAAAGTTTAAGTTAAGAATATCTTTTATTCCTTATCCATCTTAGTATCTTTTCTCTCCTGATCCTGTTTTGGTTTATGAAACTAACCTACCTTGCCTTCTTGCCTTTAGATGAACCCTCAGTACCTTGTCCGGGAAACTCAAGATGAAGGAGTGGATGGATACCCGGCGTTGCTACGAGACATGATGTGGAGGGTGAACTTCACATATCAGCCCACTTATTCCATCTACCGCCGTGATCGAGGACCAGGAATGGAGGAATTTATGGCAGTGATAGATATCATTGATAGACAAGTCACGGGGAGCATACCTTACCGCTTCCAGGCGCGCGGTACTTCTGAGGCCATGGCGTTACAAGAAGTGGCTTTGGTGGCCATGAGTCGTCTTCGCTACGACCTGACGGAGTTAGCCCAGCCCCGATATGATCACTTTCCGATGCGCGCACGCGCTAGGGACGTGAGCTCGCTTGTTAGATCCGCTTTGGGAGGACCCCAAGTCGTGCAATTGGCAGATTGGTTCACGAATGGACCAAATGCATCGCTTGCGTGATGCATGAGTTATGGGAGACGCGCCGCCGCCTCATTGTAGCTCAGAGCATTTACGCTTATGCATGACATGAGGCTAATCCGTCCGGATGTGCCGTATGGCGCTAATGAGGTTTCACCGCATATTTCGCACCGCCGACTATCGCCTTCCCAAGTAGGAGGCCATATCATCGCGTAGGATCCCCTTACGCCTCACCAACCCGGAGACCCGTAAGACACAGATCCTCGGATACCACTCGCCGATGACTTTCCTGAACTTTGACCGAATAATATCTATGTCATAGGGCGTGAGCTCTATATTTGAGCGTGTATCCTTAGGATTATGTAATAGGGTAGTAGATGTCGAACCGTTATGTTTTATTTGCAAACACTACTACTTCAGTTGTAATCTTAAGCTGCAGCGCTATGTACTGAGTGTATCGATTTGGTTTATGCCGCTTAACGCTTGGTGTTCTATTCGATGTTACAATTTTCTTGCTTTTAATATTGATCGCATGTATGGCCAAGTAATGGCTTTTGTCTTATTTACTAACCATCCTTGTCCAATACAGATGACAGACCGACTACGCGATCGGGAGCCTGCGCGCGCAGGCTCCCCATCCCCATCTAGGGCACCACGCCTAGCACCCTTGAGCGATTTCTACGATCGTGACAATCATCCCAGCAACCCGCCCGAGCATGGCGAGCCCTCTCACCGCCGTCCCGAGGGTGGACCGCTGAGGAGGTGCTCCTCCGCCGCCATCCATGGTCGAGTTTATGATGATGATTGAGCGCAACCGGATGGACCGGACCGGATGCTTGAGGCGATCATACGTAACACCGCCCGGCCTCCGCTCGGCAGAGGAGCTGCCCACACCGAAGGCCCGAGGTCTCGCTGAGTTCAGCGGACCAACCCTCCGACATTTGCGGGCGGCAAGGACCCGATGGAGGTGAGAGGACCGCCGCACAACATAGAGAAGAAGTGAACATTGTGCAAGTAAATGCGGAGTTGAGAGAGTCTTGTTTGCCGCCATCGCTTGGCGAGTGCGGTGGCGCGTGGTGGGATAGTTATTCCGCCATGCAGCCACTGGTCACGTCCCGACTTGGGACGACCGTGGACGTTAGAGAGGCCCATATACGGAGGGAGTGCCGCTTATCAAACAAACAGCAGCTTCCTTGCCTTGAGACAGGACGGAGGATACCACCGAGTACCGCATGATTTCAACTACTTGGCGGTATGCTACGGACGACGCCTCGACAGACGCTGTCGCCGAATGTGTTCTTCCATGGACCGCCGAGGAGTTGCGGCTTGTTTTAGTTGCACATGATTTCGTGGAGTTTCCAAAGATCGGTCAACAAGGCGATAGTGGTGGAGCATGAGAGCATGACGGTGGATGAGTCGAGGAAGAGGAGGAAGGCTTTCCAGACGGCAGCGATGGCGAGTGGCGCTTTCCCAGACACGCCCAGACTACCTCGCACCTCGTGCCCCGCCTTCAAGACCATCGAGGTCTCTGTTGCACCTCCCGACCTTCTCCACCGGCAGCTCAAGAAGACACAATGGCCAGAGACCACAGATCGCGGGGGCATACAAGCCCGGCGTCATTTGTTTCCACTGTGGCCGCTGTGGCCACTATGCTTCCAAAGCCTCGCCAAGCGGCGAGGATGCCCTGACGTACTCGCTCCAAAGACCACCAGCCCTTCTCGGCGAGGCCACCGCCACCACCACGAGAGCAGCACCTACTCCACCCCAAAGATGCACGTGTTCGCGTCAACCACGCCTCGCAGAGAGGAGGCGACCGACGCACCTGACGTCGTGCTAGGTACGCTACTTGTTAATTCATGTCCTGCATCAGTTTTATTTGATTCTGGAGCATCTCATTCTTTCATTAAAAACGAGTATGCTGAAATTAACCAATTCAAAATACATACACTACACCCACCTTATCATATTCAGTCCCCAGGGTCGGTTTTCTACGCCGATCAAGTCTGCGGGGACGTAAAAATTGAAATACAAAACGTTAACTTTTCAGCAAACTTAATAGTGATAAGTTCTATGGGCATTGGTGTTATCTTAGGGATGGATTGGTTATCTAAGAATCAGGGGAAGATTGATTGTGCCCAGCGGTCTATTTCAGTGACTAGCGAGGACGGCATCCAGGTCGTGTTTGCACCTTTAGTGGGTAGTTCTCACCTATATGCTTTAGAGGCGAGTACCTCTCTCGCGCTAGAGGAGGTCCCAGTAGTGAGTGAGTATCCTGATGTGTTCCCGAGGAACTTCTGCATGCCCCGACCGAGAGGTAGAGTTTGTCATTGAGCTTGCACCCTGCATCGCGCCCATCTCAAAAGGTCAGACGGATGCCGCCCAATGAGCTAGCTGAATTGAAAGAACAACTTAAGGAGTTGCAAGATAAGGGTTTCATCAGCCTAGCTCCTCGCCTTGGGATGCCCTCTCTCTTCTCAAGAAGAAAGACAAGAGTCTACGGATGTGTGTTGACTACCGTCCGTTGAATGAGGTCACCATCAAGAACAAGTATCCGCTCCCGCGGATCGATGACCTATTTGACCAGCTTAGTGGAGCTCAGGTGTTCTCCAAAATTGACTTGGGGTTAGGCTACCATCGAACAAAGTTAGAACCGAGGACATTCCAAGACCGCCTTCTCTACTGTTACGGTTTGTACGAGTACACAAACATGTCATTTGGTTTGACCAATGCCCTGACTTATTTCATGAACCTCATGAATTCGGTGTTCATGGAATACCTAGATCGGTTTGTAGTGGTTTTCATTGATGATATCCTTATCTACTCTAAGTCTGATCTTGAGCACGAGCAACATTTGAGACTTGTGTTAGAAAAGCTTCGCCACCATCACCGTGACGCCAAATTCAAAGAAATGTGAGTTTTGGCTTCGAGAGGTTAGTTTCTTGGGTCATATCCTATCTAAGGGCGGTGTCGCTGTTGATCCTAGTAAGGTGCAAGATGTCCTTGAGTGGAAGCAACCCAAGAGCGCCACCGACATTCGTAGTTTTCTTGGACTTATGGATACTACCGTAGGTTCATCAAGAATTTCTCAAAAATCGCTAAGCCTATGACCCAACTTCTAAAGAAAGAAAAGAAATTTGAGTGGACAGCAGAATGCGAGCAAAGTTTCCAAACCTTGAAAGGATGCCCGATGTAAGCTCCCGTGCTTGTTCTCGCTGCACATTCACAAGAGCTTTGATATTCATCAGATGCATCTCGCCATGGGCTCGGCCAGTGTGCTTATGCAAGACGGCCGAGTGGTGGCCTACACGCCAAGGCAATTGAGGCCCCATGAGACCAATTATCCCACACACGACCTAGATATCGCAGTGTAGTTCGTGCCTTGAAGATTTGGCGACATTACCTCATCGGTAATCGCTATGAGATCTACACCGACCATAAGAGCCTTAAATATATTTTCACCCAAGCCGACCTGAACTTGAGACAAAGAAGATGGCTTGAGTTGATTAAAGATTATGATATGGGACTCCATTATCATCCGTGGAAGGCTAATGTCGTGGCCGACGATTGAGCGTAAAATCTCAGCAGCAATCGCTTGTCGGTAATTCCTTTTTTCGCAGCTTATGTGCCGCATTGCAAGGCCTACACCGGAGATAGTTGAAGAAGGTTCTTGCAGCCCTCGGTGTGACTTGCACACTTGAGGAACAGATTAGGAAGCCCGTAAAACCGATGCGAAGTGGCTCAAATTTTAGAACTAATGAAACAAGGCAAGGCTAAATGTTTTAAGCAGATGCACAAGGTACTCTATGGTTTGGAAACCGTATGGTGGTACCATTTGATCGCCACTTGAGAGAATTGATTCTCAAGGAGGCTCATAACTCAAAATTCTCTATCCACCCCGGAGTACGAAAATGTATCAAGATTTGAAAAAGAAACGTGGTGGAGCCGAATGAAGCGGCACGTTGCACAAGATGTGGCCGAGTGCGATCTATGTCAAAGAGTTAAGGTCGAGCATTTGAAGCCACCGGTACTCTAGATCCCCGCCCATTCCCGCTGGAAATGGGAAGAAGTTGGCATGGATTTTATCACCGCCTTCCTAGAACTAAAGTGGATTTGATTCTATATGGGTAATTGTAGACCATTTGACTAAAGTTGCTCACTTCATTCTGTCAAGACCATCTACCGTGGGGACAAGTTAGCGGAGCTTTACATTGCAAATTGTTTGTCTCCACGGTGTTCCAAAGGTGATAGTTTCGATAGAGGCCCTCAATTCACATCCTATTTCCGGGAATGCTTACATAAAGCGATGGGGACCATCTATCTTTTAGCTCCGCTATCACCGCAAACGGATGGACAAACCGAGAGGGTAAACCAAGTTTTAGAAGACCTTCTCCGGCTTGCGATCGTCCTACAAATGATAGTTGGGAAAATGTTTACCGTTTGCGGAGTTCTCCTACAATAATAGTTTCCAATCAAGCATTCAAATGTCACCCTTCGAAGCATTGTATGGGAGAGCTTGTAGAACACCTTTGAACCTGGTCCGAAGCCGGGGAGAGGCCATTCTATGGCCCAACCTTGGTGGAAGATGCTGAAGAACAAGTTCATGTCATTCGCGAACGGCTTAGGACGGCTCAATCACGTCAGAAGTCGTACGCCGACCGCCGTCGTCGCGAGTTGAGTTTCGAAGTGGACGATCATGTTTATCTTAAAGTCTCTCCTATGAAAGGAGTTCGTCGCTTCCAAATCAAAGGTAAATTAGCACCTCGCTATATTGGACCTTTCCGTGTTCTAGCTAAGTTGGGATCGGTGGCATACCAGTTGGAGTTGCCACCATCACTTTCAGACGTACATGACGTCTTCCATGTCTCTCAACTCAAGAAATGTCTTCGAGTCCCAACGGAAGCAACCGAGTTGGACAAACTCGACTTGCAACCCGATCTGTCTTATCGAGAGAGCCCGATTCGTATCCTCGAAGAAACCGAGCGCAAGATGAGAAATCGTGACATCAAGTTCGTCAAGGTCCAATGGAGCAACCACACGGAAGATGAAGCAACTTGGGAACGTGAAGACCGGATGCGAGCAGCATATCCAGAACTCTTCTCTGCATGAAGTGCCTTCGTATCAAGAAAGGAAAGGTAAAACATGTCAACGTAAAAAATTCATTCTTATAGTATAATTATAACATGTCAACACTATCTTTGAAGGAAATCAAGACAACGTAAATTATAACTTCTAATGAAAACTTTCTAATTCTTCTCCACCCAGATCTCGGGTCGAGATCTTTTGTAAGGGGGGGAGGTTTGTCACAGCCCCAACTAATTAAATTGGATTAATTTGTATTTCACTAACATGCACTATCAAATTCAAAACATTTCCATAATATATTGTACTTGGAAAATCTAATTTGAGGTGAACATACACATCAAAATTCGCATTTCAATTCAAATCAGTGATAAAAAGTTGTGATCATCATCTGAAATCAATTTATTTAAATACTACATTAATTATTAGGAATTAATATATTTTTTCCCAAATTTTTGGGACTAGTTTGAACCATATTAAAATTCAAACAACATTCATAGACGTACAACATGTTTGAATTTAAATATCACAAACTCTATTATGAACAGTAGGGTTTTATAATTTTTATGGGAACTATATACTCCCAGGAACCCCCACAAATTATTTCATCATTTTTGGAAATTTATTTCTATTTCTAAGCCTCAGTCAAAGTAGGGCAAACCATTTAAATCTCACCAAACTCGATTCAACTGTAATACTATTCCTGCTCGAGTCCGACTCATCACCTGTGAGCCAACTCACTCCTCGTCCAATCGACCGCCTAACCGCACTGCGTGACATGCAGCCGCCCGATCCTCGCTCAACGGTCCGCATCTCATCACCCACGTTGACCACTGTCCGAACCCCTCCACTCGATCTCCCTCCGCCCAATCGCAATCCAACGGCCGATCTAAAATCACTTAAACCCCACTCGCCAGGTGTGCTCCGATCGACGCCGCCCGGACCGCTTCTTCGGTCCAAGAGGTAGAGTCGCCCCTACCTCCCGCTGCACGAGGATCTTGCGCAAAGATTAGCGCCACGGACGCTGCTCATCTCGCCCGACAGCACGAAGGATCCGGACGATGCTCACGCCGTCCGCCCACCGCCCCATTTGACCACTTCCCGAGCCTCTCATAGCCTCACACCACCTCCACCACTTCTCAAAGACGCGTAGCTCCGCCGAACTACGCGGTTATCTCAAAGTGTCTTGCCGGCTCGCCGCGGGCGCGTAGCGCCGCCGAACCGCCGGGAACCTCACGCGCGTTGTCGTGACGCGCAACCATCAGTAGCTGTCCGTTTACGGCAAATGACGGTCATTAATTGGCTAATGATTGGGTTAGCAGTTAAGTGCTGTCTTAGCCGAAGTAATGGGTCTATTACACGCGGGCCCCACACACAGAGAACGGGGGCATTAAGTTTACAGCCGCAGTGCCTGACAGGTGGGACCAACGGCGTAAGTGCCGTGCACCATGCGCGTGTGTGCGTGGACCTAGTCCCGTGGACCCAGTCTCTGACAGTGGGACCCACAGGTCAGAACGCGTTCAAATCAGATGTTAAATAGAATAAGGCACTATTTCTGGGCCCGCTGGTCAGTGACCGTGGCTAGCTGAGCCTCGGTGAGAAAAGTAGCAAATGGATTATAAAATCCACAAATCACTTACTTGCATACTGAAAAATATGTATAACTTCTAAAATGCATAACTAAATCATTTTAACTCCAAACTGGGTGAAACCACTTCTGATATTTTTCATATTTAATGAACTTTGTATCAAAATTGGTTTCAACCTTGTCTCTGAAGCAGAGGGCTTTAATTGCAAATTTTTTCATTAAAATCATTATATTTACAATAGGAAAATGGACTGAAATCTTTAAAAATGCATAAGTAATTATTGGAAACTCCAAAAACAGTGAGACCACTTTTGATAATTTTCATTTTCAGTGAACTTAATTCTAAAAATGGTCTCCACATTACCTCTGTCACAGAAACTATTTTGGGAGAATATAACCTTAAACTCCATTATTTTTATACTAGTAAAGGCTGATAACTTTGAAAATCAATAACTAAATCATAAAAACTCCAAAAAGGACAAACTCAACTGTTTTTAACTTATAATAATATTGCCTATTTATCTATGTAATCCATGTACTCACCACTATTCTACAAAATTTCACTTCATAATTAAATTATATAAATGACGGCATATTGAAATCTGAATTTCAAACCATTATAACTTTCTTATACTAAATCCAAATGAAATAATTCTTTCACCAAAAATCATTTAAAATCATGACCTAACTACTGTAGAAAAATCATGCATTTTTTAGTATTTTGGTTTTTGAGTTGTTTTTCTCGGTATTTATTTGATGTTATAATTATATAGATCCCGAGCATATTGATATCGACACTTACGCTACCGAGAGTGAGCAGCTACTGTACTAGCAAGGCAAGCATCATTTGAACTTTTTTTTGCATCATTTTTTAGCCCAGTTTTGGTTAAGATAGTGCAATGATAATTGCTTGCATGCTATTTTGATTATGTCAATATTTTTGTGATGTGTAGTTTAGTTATGTCCTATGCTTGAGGTTAATCTTGAATTATGTCAACTCCTATATGCTTAAGATAGGATGTGTGAATTATGGGTTGTAGAATTGCTTAGCCATGCAAGTCTAGATACGGTAGTTCGATCGTCGGGAATAACCCGGCGGTTTTGGGATACACACAACTCGTACCTTATATTTTTACTTCAGATCCTTGTAGCTGTTTTATGAGTTAAACTTTGTCATTTTTAAATGAGATTTGGTCCGGACAAGTGTTGGTTAGTGATGGTGCTTTGTGCACGAGCATTGGGTAAGTGGAAGGACTTGTCCGACAATTGAGGACCGAACTTTGGGTACCTATCGTTCAAGCAACACTCGTCCGCCACACGCGGTTGGGAGCCGTATGGTTAAGTAGGGGGAGGGTTTTATTGTGTTAAGTCCTTGGTGGTGTAAGGGGCATAGCGACCGTGAAATCCTATGTTCTTTGAGGAGCCGATGTAGTTATTTATAGTGTGCAAGAGAGCACCAATTTTTTGTTTTGATTGCATTGGTATTTCCAATATAACTTGTGAGCCCCCTAGCAAGTGCTATCAGACGCTTGTACTAGGCAAGGAACCATCTTACAAGGGGGACTTAGCTCAATAGGGCTTTCTTCTTGAAAATGATCAGATCTTGATTTACCCACGGCATACCATAGGAAGTGTGCTATTTCGAGGCCTCTGGAGGCTTATGGGCTAATCAAGTCGTGTGGGTAAAGTAGTACACCCCACAGGTATTAATCTATTCGAATAGCCGTGTCCACGGTTATGGACGACCGCTTGAAATTTGTGGCTACTTATTGTTAGACTTTTAATTAAAATTGTGGTTGAACTTGGTATTCGTCATGGACGGGATGTTCATGTGTTTAGTACATCAAGGTGGGCTGCCACTTTGGTCCTTGTATGATTCAATTGTTTATTACTGAAATGCTTTACTACATGTTTTACTTCTATTTCAAATCTGATTTTAAATGGGCACATGAAAAACTAGTATGTGTAGGATGTTAATTGTTGCGTCTTTTTCGCAAAACTAAACCAATATGAGCCATCCTTTGAATGACCCTTATGCATAACTATTTTTATTTGTGTAAGACTTGCGAGTACACTTGTACTCAGCCAGATGTTTGCTGGCCTTTTCAGGTGAGGAAGATTATAAGTATGACGATCTCGCTAGTGTTGGGTTGGGTGACACTAATGAGTAGTGTGCTACCATTTAACCCCCAGTCGGTTGCCGATGGGTGATGGGCATACCACTGCTGGTCTTTTGCTTTATCTATTTATTTCCGCTGCTACTTGGTACTTTACTTCGAATTTGGCCGGTCGGCCGTTTGTAATAAGTTGTAGACCTTAACTATTTTGCAGTATGTCTTTTTATCTCTTGTTGTATGCGTTGTATGGATGTAATCAACGTTGGATGAGGGTATGAGTATATTGGTCATTGATCTTGGGAGCCAATATATGTCATACTCGTTGTTGATGAATTCCCATTTAACTCACTAAGTGTAGTGCTTCGAATCGAGGGAGAATCGACAATCATGTAGCGCTCGCAAAGGAGCAGCCCGCATGATCGTTGAGGCTCTAGTATTCGGATAAGCCTCTCACTTGGATAGAGTTAAATTGGAATTCATTTACCGGAGACCCGTAATTATGTCCCTAAGACCTTGTCTAATCTCGGTCTTATGGAGATAATTACCGGGGTCCCCACAGCATGCATAATTGTTATTCAATTATTTCAATCCCCTGTTTTAAATACCTAGTTATTCCAATTTCTTCTTGTATGGCCAATTTGAATGTTGAGCATGATTACCTTGTCACCATTAGATAAAATGATATCAAAAATAAACTTATGCTTAGCCAATGCTTAGACGACAAATATGATTTTGGGAGGATTTAGCCAAATCATTCACAAACTTGGTTTAAATTTGAATCTGTGGTATTGCTTTACCGTAGATGGTTTATAAAGTTCGGAATGGTTCATTGTGGCTAGCTGGTCTTGGACCACTAGTTTGGTTATGTATCTTTTTTGCTTACTATGAGTTCGTCTAGAAATTGGAATGTCCTTTCCTGGAATGTACGAGGTATTAATTCACCTGACAAATGGAATGATGTGAGAGCCAAGATTGATGCAAGTGCTTGCTTAGTGTTTTGCCTCCAGGAAACCAAAAAAGATTTTTTCGACAGTCAGTTCCTTCGAAACTTTGCTCCCAAACGCTTTAACAAGTTTTGTTTTGTCCCTACAGTTGGGGCCTCTGGTGGTATTATCACAACCTGGATTCGTGCTCTTTTTGTTGGCTCCCTGGTGTCATCTAATAGCTTCTCTTTAAATATTAAGCTGACTTCAACCTTGAATGCTCAAACCTAGTTCCTTACCAATGTCTATGGACCGTATTCTCCTGGGGGCAAAGTAGAATTTCTCTCTTGGATGTCTAGCTTAGATTACAGAGCTTTTGACCTTTGGTTGTTAGTGGGGGACTTTAATCTGTTACGTAGTCCGAAAAACCGAAACAAGCCAGGAGGTAACGTTGCTAATATGCTACATTTCAATGAGGTAATTCATAGTCTGGGTTTGATATAAATTCCTCTCAAAGGTAGGGCTTTTTCTTGGAGTAATATGCAGGAGGATGCTTTGTTACAAAAATTGGATTGGGTTTTCACTTCCGCTAGCTGGTCCCTTGTTTTTCCGAATACGCTAGCCCTTCCATTGGCTCGTCTCACCTCAGATCACATTCCATGCTCGGTCCAGATTTCTTCTTCAATTCCAAGAGCCAGCATTTTTCGTTTTGAAAATTTTTGGACTGGTTTTGATTATTTTCTTCCCACGGTGACATCTCTCTGGAACACCTCGGCTCCCTCTTTTAATTCGGCTCTTACACTGTCTTCTAAGTTCAAAACTTTGAGGAGAGGTCTCAAATTGTGGAGCAAATCTCTTTCTAACTTAACCCAACTTATTGACAATACCAGTTGGGTGCTAGCTCTTTTGGATGGTTTAGAAGATCAAAGGATTCTCTGTCAGGTGGAAAGAAATTTTCGAAAATTGCTTCACAGTCATTTGACAAAGCTTTTATCAGCTAAGAAAAGTTACTCGAGACAAAGAGCTACCATCAGATGGGCAAAGTTTGGGGATGAAAACTGAAAAAATTTCAATCCATTGCTTCATCAACCTTTAGAAGGAATTATATTGCTCAATTATATGTGGATGATGGTTCTTGGCTTTCTGGACTTGAGCAAAAGGCAGCAGTCTTGTGGCTTTCATTCAAGGCTCGACTGGGGGTGTCTGAGTGCACCTCCATGCATTTTAATTTGGACTCTTTGGTGACTCCGGTTGATCCAGATATCTTGCTCAATTTAGACAGTGAATTCACAAAAGATGAAATTGATTTGGTGGTCAAATTTCTAGAGCCTGATCATGCCCCTGGCCCGGATGGTTTTAACGGTCATTTTGTGAAGACTTGCTGGAACCTCTTAGCCCCTGAATTTTATCAGCTTTGCCATGACTTGTGTGAGAACTCTGTGAATATTCAAAGTATCAACTCCTCATTTGTAACTCTGATTCTGAAGAAGCTGAATCCGGAAACTGTTAATGATTATAGACCTATCTCTTTATTGAATAGCTCTCTCAAATTGTGAACAAAGTTGGTTGCTAATAGGTTGCAATCAATTATTCTTAGAGTCATTCATGCAAATCAATATGGTTTTTTTAAAGGGAGAAACACTCAAGATTGTATAGCCTGGGTCTTTCAATATCTTCATTTATGTCATCAATCCAAAAAAGAAATTATCATTCTGAAATTGGATTTTGAGAAGGCTTTTGATAAGGTAGAACATCATGTCATCCTTGCCATGTTTAAATACAAGGGGTTCAGTGATAAATGGCTGCTTTGGATTAGTAACATTTTAAGTTCTGGCACCTCCTCAGTTTTGCTTAATGGTGTTCCTGGGAAAGTTTTTCATTGCAAGCGTGGTGTGCGACAGGGAGATCCGCTTTCTCCACTTCTGTTTGTTCTAGCAATGGATTTATTGCAGTCTATTATTAATCAAGCCTTTCATAGAGGTTTGCTTGCCTGTCCTCTCGATTCGGGTTTCTCCCAAGATTATCCCATTGTTCAGTATGCTGATGATACGTTGTTGTTCTTGCCGGCTGATGCTCGCCAACTTTTTTTCCTCAAAGGACTTTTACGTTCTTTTGCGGACTCTACGGGATTACATGTTAATTTTCATAAATCTTCCATGCTTCCGATCAATGTGGATGCAGCTAAATTGGAGCATCTGGCTAGTACTTTTGGGTGTTCAGTTGGCTCTTTACCTTTCACCTACTTGGGATTGCCTCTTGGAACTTCGAAGCCTAAATTTGACAGTTACCTTCCACTCCTTGATAGAATTAGTATAAGGTTATCAGGTTTATCTTATTTTCTATACTTTGGTGGTCGTTTGGTCTTGGTAAACTCAGTTTTTTCCTCTCAAGCGACTTATCACATGGCTTCTTTAAAACTACCTGCTAAGGTGATCTCCCAGATTGACCGGCTTCGCATGCATGCTTTGTGGCATGGAGTAGACATTAATAGAAAAGGTGGTTACCTAGTTGCTTGGAAACAAGTGTGTCGACCGAAGAGGCAAGGTGGTCTTGGCATTTTGAACCTTAGGATCCAAAATAAAGCGATGTTGATGAAGCATTTGCATAAGTTTCTTAACAGAGTGGAGTTACCTTGGGTTAATTTAACATGGCAAGCGATTTATTCAACTCTTTCGGCTCCAAGTTCAAGTAGTTTGTGTGGCTCTTTATGGTGGAGGGACCTTCTTCTCTTGCTGGATGAGTTTAAAGGTTTCTCCCGTTGTTCGGTGTTCAATGGGCGGTCTTGTCATTTCTGGAAGGACATGTGGAACTTGGGTTATCCGCTATTAAGTTGGCCCCATCTTTTTTCTTTTGCTAAGAACAAAGAGGCTCCTGTCGCGGCTTTCCTGGGGGAGGTGGAGATGTTGTCTCTCTTTCATTTGCCTTTGTCACCGACTGCTAGTATTCAGCTTAATGCTTTAATTGAGGGGCTAAGTTCTTTTGAGCCCTCCGCTGAGAGGACAGATGAGTGGAGCTATATTTGGGGTTCCTCATCTTTTTCTTCTAAACAAGCTTACGATCAGCTTTTGGGAGCTTCTTTTACTCAACCACCGTTCATCTGGTTATGGAAATCCTTTTGTTTGAGTAAACAGAATATTTTCTTCTGGCTTCTTCGGAAAGACAGATTAAATACCAAAGATTTTCTCACTCACAAGCAGTTTCCTCTTTCTGATTGGAACTATGACGCTTTGCTCGGATCACATTTTGGAAGATTCAAACACCTTTTCTTCGGATGTTCTTTCACCAAAGATGCTTTGTTGGAGGTGGGATTTGATTGGGACTTTTCTCTCTCGTCGGTGACATTATACAAGATGGTAAACTTGGTCCCGATCAAGTGCTTCAAGGAGGTTACTATTGTGACATGCTGGAGTATTTGGTAACTTCGGAACAACATCATTTTCAATCAAGGGGTTGTTTCTTTGGAGCGTTGGAGGATTCTTTTTAAGGAAGCTTTTGCCCTGGTTGTCCATTGGGTCAAACCTTCTTTGCGAGTAGTGTTTGTAGATTGGTTGAGAGATTTTGGCTAAAGTTTTTTGTCGCATCTTGTTTATTCTTTTCCCTATTTCTTGTAATTAAACTCCTTTGGTTTTAATTTATCTTTACAGTAGGGGTGCTTCCCCTCCTGTTTTCCGTAAAAAAAAAGATGGTGTTGTTTAAAATAAAATCAAAAATAGATTTGGACTTAGGCGAAATGGATGAATGATGGGTGCAGGTTTATGCACGGGCTTAGTCTGGTTAAGATTAAGGCCCAGAGTTTGTTTTGAAAGATGCCCAAGTCAATTGAGGACCGGTCTTTGAGCCGCTTTTTGCTATGCCATATCGTACCACCACATGTCCTGTATGGGTAGGATTTGGCTAAATAATTTGTGATGTCTTAGTGTTATTTGTGCCATGTTGATTGAGTGGGTGCCGGGTAGACATTTATTCCCACCTAGCGCAAGAGGGGGCTTCCGGAGGACGGTTAGTCCAAAGGAAGTGAAACCTTAGCGGGCATAAGCACATTAAGACAACACATTGTAAAGGCCTCATAATAACTGCTCAGTCACACGCTTACGGAAGCGTGTATTGGCCGACATAAAGAGCAAGTTATCTCTTATGGATAAAGCTGTACAAACTCTGCAGAGTAGAAACTATTCGAATAGCCGCGTCCGCGGTCATGGACATGTTAGCAAAGCCACTCTAAGTTAGACTTTGTTTTTAGTTTTCAAAATGTTTTCACAAATGATTTAAGGATGGTTAATCCTTGTGGAAAAATTGGGCGGTCAGCCATGTGATAGGAGGGTATCCTTCACCACTTCATATGGAGGTTATCCATACTATAAAGTTGTCATATTAAAAATCTAATTTTAGATATAGTATAAAAATGGCCTTGGAAAGTTAATATGAGTATTTAAACTAAAAATTCTACTTTACGCAAAATAAACCCTTCCATATTCATTTGTTTACCTTATGCATGCATCTTCATTCAATATTGGGTGTAACTTGCGAGCACGGTAAAGTGCTCACTCTTGCTAAATAATTTTTATTCAGGAGAAGACTTCTTCCAAGACGGTGAGGACCCAGACGTTTAGGCCTATGCACCGAGTCGATTGCCTATGGCGAATCATGTGGCCTACATTTACTGCTTTGCTTCCGCTATATTATTTGTTTATTTGACCTCAAACTCGTTGTATTACAATTTAAATATTTAATGTTATTTAAATTCCCGTGATATGATTGTGGTATCATTTTTGTATGACTGTGTACATTGGAAATCCTGGACTAGCGTATGAACACAGAGAATTCGGGATCCTTCGTTCCTGGGTTAGACAAAAGTGGTATCAGAGCCATATCGACTGTAGGTCGTGGCCTTAGATAGAAATGGTATAACCATTAAGGATTATTTTCAAAAATTTGAAAGTATTTTCTTGTCTTTCTAGAGTCCTACTCATCCTTTTCTCTCTTAAAAGATTTCTAAACTCTTGTCTTTCTCAAACTTGTAGATGGCCGAGAGACCCACTCGCATCTCCCACGGAGTCTTCGCCGGAGAATGGGCTGATGTGCTGTGGAAGATAATACAGCACTTGGACTTCAAGAAGAGGCCTACATATCAGGGCTACAAATACATAGTGGGACGTCGAGAACGCTGGAGGGTAGAGGTGATCCTCGACTCCAATCTGGCGCACGACACAGTGTTCCATATCTTTGATGCCCCAATGCGTCGGGACACCTTCTATGATGGCATTCAAGATGCAGCTAGGGAGGCAGTTCACAGGCTTCGATATACGTACAACCACCGCCTCCAGGGCACCGGATTTCACTACTACCCGATGCACATTCCGACCCGACTGGGTAGTGCCTTCTGCTCAGCCAGAGACGAGGATTCCCCTGAGATCACCCATCAGGTGGAGTTGGCCAAGGCGATGGACTACGCCTATAGAAACACCCTGGATGAGCTGTACCTTGTCCAGGGGAGATTGGAGGCTGCGGAAGAAAAAGTGGGCCAAGCTAGTACCAGCAACTCCCCAGACTACACCCCAGCTACCCCATAGATTTTTTTCCTTTAGTTTCGTTCATTAGTTGCGAATTATGAGCTACTAACCGTTGTGGTAGCCATAATCAATGAATAAAATAAAGTAACTACTTTGAAAAAGAAAAATTGGTTCTTTGTCTTGTGTTTGTGTGCTTTTGGGCTATTTTAAATTTATCCCCTTTAGCGCTATCTTGCTCCTTTTCTCTCTTCTAAGTCTTTGAAAAAATCCAGTAGATGGTGACCACCCGCACCGGCAGTGGCAGTGCTAGAGGCCAAGGCAATGAAAACGCTAACTATTAGGAGAACCCCACTCAGCATCCTCCCCCACCGCCAATAGAAGGACCTGATTGGCGCCAAATGATGGCCAATCCGACACACCTGATTGACTTGCTGGCCCGGTCACTCAGTAACTCATAGAATGTGCAGGCCACAACAGCAGTAGCCGCCGCAACTCACGCGCCGCCTCAACCTCCACAGAGAGTGACGATGTCAGAGTTCAGGCGCATGCGACCCCCGACCTTCTCCAGTAGTACAGAACCCATGGACACTGACGACTGGCTCCGTTCCATCGGGAAGAAGTTGGACATAGCTTAGTGCACCGATCGTGAGAGAGTCCTATTTGCCTCTCACCAACTCAATGGTCCCACATCGGAATGGTAGGATAACTTCTGCATCTCCCACGCCCATGCCCACGCTATTACCTGGACTTAGTTTGTGCGAGCTTTTCACCACGCACACATTCCAGCAGGGATGATGACATTGAAGAAGAAGGAGTTCCACACACTCTGTCAAGGCAATCGCTCGGTGAGCGAGTATCTGCACAGATTCAACCAGCTTGCTCGCTATGCTCCAGCAAACGTAGCCAAGGATGAGGATAGGCAGGAGCGATTTCTGGAAGGGCTGAATGATGAGATCTCAGTTCGTCTGATTTCCCAGGACTTCACTGACTTTCAACAGTTAGTGGACAAGGCAATCCGCCAGGAGGCCAAGCACTAAGAGATGGAAAACCACAAGCGGAGAATGGTCGCTCGAAAGTTCAACTCAGGAGGTCTTCCCAAGCCTCGTTTTACTCAGCCAGAGACACCACAACGTGGAATATTCCAGTCCTCTACGTCCAGAGCTCCAGCACCGACACAACGCCCCAACACCTTTAGCTCCCGCAACACTACATTTGGAGGCCAGTTCCAGCAAAAGAACCCGACCCCCTCAACAACAGAAGTGACATATTTCCACTGCAATGAGACGGGGCATTATGCCAACAAATGCCCGAAGAAGCAGCAAGCAGCAGCACCTGCCAAGCCAGCATCAGGAGTTCCAGCCACCGACGGCACCACAAAGCCGACGGTCCAGTTTACCAAGGGACGTGTGAACCACGTCACCGTAGAGGAAGCCTAAGCAGCACCGGATGTCATTCTTGGTACGTTTCTTGTTAATTTGATACCAGCATCAGTCTTGTTTGATTCCGGAGCTTCACATTCCTTTCTTTCAAATAAGTTTGAGGGTACAAATGGATTACCTATATCCTCCTTAGACAATCCTATGATAATCCATTCCCTAGGCTCAGAAATGAGAACCAGTTCTCTATGCCCGAATCTTACCCTTGAAATCTCTGGAGTATCTTTCCTGGCAGACTTGATAGTCTTACTTTCCCAAGGCTTGGATGTAATTCTTGGAATGGACTGGTTAGCCAAAAATCATGGACAAATAGACTGCGCCAGTAGGTCTATCACTCTCACCAATGAACAAGGAATTTCAGTTGAATTCAAGCCTAAGACTTGTACCGGAGGAAGTTCCATCCTCACCAGCTTAAAGGAAGTAATGCTTGAAGACATACCTATGGTGCGAGAATACCCTGATGTCTTTCCCGATGATTTACCCCGCATGCCACCGGACAGGGATATAATGTTCTTAATTGACTTAGTCCTCGAGACCGCTCCAATTTCAAAGTGACCCTACAGAATGTCGGCCAATGAGTTAGCAGAGCTAAAGAAGCAAATTGAAAAATTGCAGGGCAAAGGATATATCTAACCCAGTTCATCACCTTAGGGGGCACCAGTACTATTCATCAAGAAGAAGGACAATAGTATGAGGATGTGTAGATTGCAGATCGCTCAATGAGGTGACAATCAAGAACAAGTACCCATTACCCAGGATCAACGATCTGTTTGATCAGCTAAAGGGAGCAAGTGTCTTCTTGAAGATTGACCTGAGATCCGGCTATCATCAACTGAAGATCAGATCAGAAGATATTCCAAAGACAACTTTTACCACCAGATATGGACTGTACGAGTTTACAACAATGTCTTTCGGTTTGACAAACGCCCCTGCATAGTTCATGAATATGGTGAACAAAGTGTTCATGGAATTCTTGGATAAGTTTGTGGTTGTTTTCATCGATGACATTCTCATCTATTCAAAGGATGAAGAAGAACATGAGAAGCACCTCAGAATGATTCTGGAAAAACTCAGGGAACATCAGTGTCGAACCCGGGAGCGAAGGATCCCGAATTCTCTGTGTTTATACACTAGTCCAGGATTTCTAGTGTACACAGTCAAACAAAAGTGATAGCACAATCATATCACGCATTTTATTAATAATAACTCAGAGTTTATTACAAAAGGGGCCTAAGGCCAAATAAATAAATAATAGAGCGGAAAGCAAAGTAGTAGACCACACGACTTGCCACAGGCAATCGTCTGGGGGCGTAGCATAGTCGTCAAGATCCTCACCATCCTGATAGAGGTCTTCTCTGAATAAAGATTATTCAGCAAGAGTAAGCACAACTTCTATGCTTGCAAGTTACACCCAATATTGAAAGATAATGCATGCATAAGGTAAACAAAGGATAATGGCAGGGTTATTTTGCATAAACGACATTTTCAGGTTAAATACCAATAATAATTTCTAAGGCCAATTTTTATATTATAACTAAAATTAGTGTTTAAAATGACAATTAATGGTGGATAACCTCCATTGATTGAATGGTGAAGGATACCCTCCTATCACTTGGCTAACCGCCCAATTTTTGCCCTAGGATTAACCATCATAAAATCATCTGTTGAAATCATTTTATAAACCAAAAAAAGTCTAACTTAGAGTGGCTTTGCTAGCATGTCTATGACCGTGGACACGGCTATTCGAATAGTTTCTACTCTACAAAGTTTGTACAGCTTTACCCACACGAGATAATTTGCTTTTAATGTCGGCCAAAGCACGCTTCCGAAGGCGTGTGACTAAGCAATTATCATGAGGCATTTACAATGCAATGTCTTAATGTATTCATGCCCGCTAAGGTTTTGCTACCATTGGACTAACCATCCTCCGGGAGCCCCTCTTGCGCCAGGTGGAACTACTATCTAACCGACGCCCACACATACAACATGGCACAAATAACACCAAGACGCCACAAATTACTTAGCCAAATCTGTCCCATTCCAGACTTGTGGTGGTACGGTAGGGCGTAGCAAAATACGCTCAAAGACCGGTCCTTAACTGACTTGGGCGACTTCCAATTAAACCCTAGGCCGTAATCCTAACCAGATTAAGCCCGTGCATAAACCTACACCCACCATTCATCCATCTCGCCCAAGTCTAAACCCATTTTATTTTATTTAGAGCAAAAATCCTCTTTATAAACCTCTTGTGGTAAAACAATACCACAGCAACAAATTTGAATCAAGTTTGTAAAAGATTTGACCAAATCTTCCCAAATTTACTAGTGTGATCTAAGTATGGCTAAGCATAAGATTAATTTTAGTAGTATTTTTACCTAAGGGTGACAAGGCATTCAAATTCAATAATCAATTTGGCCATACAATGGAGAGTGGAATAACTATATACAAAAACAGGGCATTCAAACAATTACATAAACATATGCATGCAATAGTAATTTAAAAACAGGAATTAAATACTTTAAAATACTGGGAACAATATGATCAATAGTGTAACTTGCCTTCGTTGAAGTCTTGAAACTCTAAATCGTCAGAAGGATCTAACTCTCCAGAGTCGTCGAGGTCTATACGCGAAAATACGATAAATTAACTTCAAATTCAAATAAATTCAAAAAGATAACTCAAATGAACTCCAAACTAAAATATTTTGGTTTAGATAGCTAGATCATAATTTTATACAAATTTTGCAACTTGAACCACCCAATTTGGAGTTCATATGCAAAAGATATGAATTTTTGAAGTTTAAACCTAAATCTGAAATTCAATTGAATTTTTCTGAATTATTTTTCTACTTGAAAATCTATTTATTGCGCAATGCTGACGCCAGTGAGGAATTTCGGAATTTTAAGGAATTAAAATAATTCCTGACATGCGGGCCCCACTTGTAAGTGGCTCGGTGCTCATGGACTGAGTCCACCGAGGGTTTAGGCCTGGGTTGGGTGGTGAGGTGGCATGCGCGTGCTGACCCGGATGTGACCGAGCCGACACGTAGGCGACACAGGGCAAAAAGGGCTATGTGGTGCTGAGGTGACAAAGCCACGGTGACTGCCACGAGGGCTTGACGGCGACAAGGCTCAGTTCGCTCGACAACGGCGAACGGCGCCCTGTCGGTGAGGGTGAGTGATTCCATCGTGTAGATGAGGTTAATGCGCACCTAATGATACTAACCTGGGCACGAGAGGATGTTGGAGTTGGCCAGCGGCGAGCTTTTGGATGTGAAGTAGATCGGTTGTTGTCGGTCGGGAGCTCCGGCGACCTCTTGGCAACGTGGGTGATCGCCTCGGGTGGAGTGGGGCACGGTGATGACGATGGTGTGGTCGACGGGGAAGGGGCGTCGCTGACGGTGAGAGCTTCGGCGGTCAACGAACTAAAACTCGAATTCTGGCGGCTAGGAGCGGCGAGAGGCTACGATAGTTGAGGGGATGGAATGAGTGAGTGGAGGCACACCCGGGGTGGCCTTTTATAGGGTGCGGGCGTGCTCGGGGTGGCGTGGAGTGCATGATGGCCGTGCGGTGATGTCGGCGATGATCGGGGCATTAAGGGCTCGAGGATGGAAAGTAAGGGCCGTGTCGGAGGCGGAGAAGATCAGGGGTTTAAATGCGCACGCAATCGCGGGGATTAGACCAAGATTGCACCGCATACGGAAGGTTTCGGATCCACATCCATCGCGGACTGTGCGGCGAGAAAAAGGAAGGTGGAGGAGGAAGAAAGGAAAGGAAGAAGATGACAGGGTGCGTTGGATTTTGATCGGACGGTGGACAACGCGGCGTGAACCGGTAAGTGTGGATTGGGCGCGGCCGTCGGATCTTAATCCAACGGTCGCGATAGACCGAGGAGGTGCGGTGAATAGTAAAGTCACTGGTGCACGTGGGCCATTAGATCTAGATCGGACGGTGGACAATCAAAGGGGCATTCGGTCGTCCGAATGTCACATTGAAATCTGGCCGTTGGATTTCTATCCAACGGCTGAGATGTGGCGGGGTTAAACGCGCGGAAGGAGCGGGCCGAGTGGGCTGCGCGCGTGGAAAAAGGGGATTAGGCCAGCTAGGTTTCGGCCCAAACCCTATTTGGAGTTTTCTTTTGGTTTTCTATTTAATTTAATTCTGATAATTCAAATAGGCTTTAGAATATATCAAATAAAATCCAAAAATTATGAGAAAATTCACAGAAATTCTATGGAGTATTTAGGACTTAATTAAAATATTTTCAACTATTATTTGGTAATATATTTTGCAAATAAATTTGTTTAGCTTTAAATCAATTAAGTAAAAGCTTTTAAAAAAAATTCAGAAAAATCCACAAAAATAATTAAACTTTATTTTCAACTGGAATTTGAAATTTGATCAGCTTTATGCCACATTCAATAAGAGTGAATTTTGGCTAAAACAAGTGGCTTTTCTTGGACATATCGTGTTAGCAGGAGGAGTTGCAGTAGATCCCGCCAAGGTTGAGGCAGTAATGGATTGGAAGCAACCCAAATCAGTCACTGATGTGAGAAGTTTCCTTACTCTAGCGGGTTATTACCAAAGATTCATTAAAGGTTTCTCCAAGATTGCGAGACCCATGACCCAACTTCTGAAGAAGGAGTAGAAATTTGAATGGACAGACGCCTATGAGGAAATTTTCCAAGAATTGAAGAAGAGGCTAGTCTCAGCACCTGTGCTAATCTTACCGGACATCCGTAAGGATTTTGAGATCTTCTATGATGCATCCCGTCAAGGTCTCGGTTGTGTATTGATACAAGAAGGCAAAGTTGTGGCTTATGCATCCAGGCAGTTGAGGCCACATGAAGAGAATTATCTGACACACGATCTTGAGTTAGCAGCAATCGTGCATGCCTTGAAGATCTAGCGGTATTATCTCATTAGTAACCGCTGTGAGATTTTGATTGACCATAAGAGTCTAAAGTACATTTTCACGCAGTCAGAACTTAACCTTCGATAGAGAAGATGGTTGGAGTTGATAAAGGATTACAACCTTGGAATTCATTACCATCCAGGCAAAGCAAATGTGGTTGCGGATGACCTGAGCAGAAAGGCTTATTGCAACACCATCTTGGTTCAGAAGAATTATCCTGAGCTTTATTAAGAACTAAAGCATCTAAACTTAGAGATTGTCAACCAAGGTTGTGTGAATGTGTTGGAAGTTCAACCAAACCTCCAAAGTCAGATCAGAGAAAAGCAATTACAAGGCGAAGACATCAAAGAAATCAAGAAGAATTTAAGAAGAGGCAAGGCCCGAGGATTTTCTGAAGATGAGCAAGGGACAGTATGGTTTGGGAACCGCATATGTGTACCTGACCAGCAGGAGTTAAAGAAGTCGATTCTGAAAGAAGCTCATGAATCGCCCTACTCCATTCACCCTGGAAGAACTAAGATTGTAATACCCCCGAAAGTGTGTTGAGCAATTTATCGGGGGAGATTAATTATTCGGGAGAGAATTCAATGGATCTTCGGGAGGGACCAGTGGGAATTTCACATTTTAGCTTTTAGAGAGGGAGTTAACCGCTGAAATTACCACAACCTAGGCTTGGGCCTCGGCCCATGTGGCCTAGGGGTTGGCCGGCCAATATGGGGGGCGCCACTTCCCCCCCCCCCAAAACCCTAGCCGCCACTCCCCTCCGCCTCTCTCACGCCCATCCCTCTCCCCTTTGGTGGCCGCCACTTTCCTCCCCTCCCACGCCCTCCTCCCTGGCTGCCTCCTCCCTTGCGCCCTCCCAAGCTTCCCTCCAAGGATCCCCCCCATTGCTGCCGGCCAAGGGAAGAAGAAGGGGCCCCATTGCAGCCGGCCAAAGAGGAAGAAAAGAGGGAAGAAGAAGGGGCCCCATTGTATATAGGCAAGGGTATACAGCGACGGTTGTATACCCGCATTACCGGTAAAATGCGAAAAGAGATAAATTTCAAAGGAGCATTGCATTGGTCGCATTTAATAAGTTAAAAGGTTGTGATTAGTGTAACGTTATTGTGGATCATGGATGCTATGTTTGTGTTCTTGTTTATAGCCTCGTTGATACTTGCTGAGTCTTTGGGCTCACTCTTGCTTTAATGTGTTGTAGGTACCAATAGCAGGAACGACATGCATGGGAGGGAGTAGATGTTGGATGCACTCACCACCTCACAATCTTAAGGCGTTTGCCACTTAGTTTCATCTCAGAAATAATTAAACTGTTGGAGTAGATGTTTATTTTGGTTGAGTATCTGATTATTTGTAATAATGAGATTGCTAGGTCTTGGTATGTTCATTTGATTATCATGCATGATTATGAGAATTTTGTTAAATGCTATGATTTATTGTTGAACTCTCGATATAGTTGATTAAACAAAGGAGACTACATTAAAAATTTGTAGATTGTGCTAGATTATTTTATTTCCAGTAGCTTTCCAGGCTCATTGAGAGTTGGGGTGTTACAGTTGGTATCAGAGCGGGCTGTCGGTCCGTGGATGAGGAAATGTTAAAATTGACACAGTAAGCACAATAGGCGGGGTTGGGTTTCTTTTTGCATTGCGCTACGCTATTGTTGGATCTTCGACTACTCTTGTGTTGTAGTCACTATATAACTTGTTCTTGTGACTTTAGTTATACTATGTGCTGAATGTTTGATTGTTCTTGTTGTGATGTTTAGAGATGGCAAGAGGCAGAGGTCGTGGTCGTGGCCGGCAGGGTGCCGGACGAGGCCAGGCAATGCCCCCGCCGAGCTTCGAACTCCGTGGCTGGGAAGCTAGTCCGTGGGTCGAGAGGAAGAGGTCGCTTCAGTAGTGTAGGAGAATCAGGCTCCACCGGCTGTACCTGTTGCCGCTCCATAGGTGGCCCCCGCGGTGGTACCCGCGGCAGTTACTATGGGATTGCATCAGTGGAATGCCCTGCGCCTTGATACTTTCGACGGGTTGGGAACGCCAGTGGACGCTACCAACTGGTTGCGTCACATGGAGAGACACTTCGGAGCACTGGGAATGACGTCTGAGATGAGAACACAGTTTGTGGCCTTCCAGCTTAAGGGCAGCGGACATCGGTCGGAGGAGTCTCGCGGCTAGAACCGCGCCCATGGCCCGATCACTTGGGAGTTGTTCGTGGAGCAATTCGGAGGAGGTTTTACCCAGCATCTTTTGTGGAGAGAATGGAGGTCTCGTTGCAGAGTTACAAGCAAGGCAAGATGTCGGTGTCGGAATACGAGGCAGGTTTTAACAACCTGATCCGCTTTGTTCCAGCGGTGGCTACAGATGAGGCAGAGAAGGCCAAGAGGTTTCGCAGAGGACTCAGACAGGATTTCCGCCAGGTATTGGGGGCACTGGAACTGCGTGACTTTAGCTCCCTGGTAGAGCAAGCCCGGGGCATGGAACTTGAGATGCAGATTGGGGAAGAGTTAACAGGTATAGGGGGTACCATGGTTCTAGAGGGTGCAGGTGGCAGTTAGAAGAAGAACTTCAGAGGAGGGAGTGGGTCATCTCTGAAGCCAGTTTCTAAGAAGTTCAAGGGCCCGCAGAATTCTTTCAAGTTCAGGTTTTCAAGGCCACAGTCATCCTCCACTTCTCGACCTGTTGTGAGTGCTCCCAGATTGCGTCCGGTCCTAGGGCAAGGTATGAAGTGTTTCAAGTGTGGCAATGAGCATCGTGCTACGGAGTGTTCTTGGTCTGGATCTTGTCGCCACTGTGGTCGGGAGGGCCACAAGGCGTTGGTTTGTCCGCGGAATCCCGCCAGTATAATTATGTGGGAGCCAGAACCGGTGTCAGCACCAGAGCAAGCAGCTTCGTCACGGGGTTCTGTGCAGATGCTAGCGTCCACTCCTACTCAGTCTTGGGGTCAGCCGCAGCCTTATCTTCCTTTTCCTAGAGGGATTCCACCGTCAGGGTACTTTTGGCCACCGTTCTGCGCAACGTTTCGATTGCGGCGCCTTGGCACCTCAGCGACTACCGCACTATACGAGTGTGTCAGAGCTCCTACCACCCCAACAGCAGTTTCTTATGCCATGCCGACGGCAGAGGCGACAGGTCATCCCGATGTGGTGACAGGTACACTCCTAGTGGACTCAGTGGAGGCATTTGTACTTTTGATTGGAGCTACTTTCTCTTTTGTATCGTTAGAGTTTGCTAGCGGGCCAATTTGAGTATGCGATCTATAGCTCGGTCGGTTCTAGTTAATTCTCACGGGGAATCCTTTCTAGCTCCACGATGCATCTGGTTGTGTGATCTTCTTAGGTGGGTAAGGTTTATTGCTAACGATGATCATGAAGATGGAGCCGTTTGTTGTTATTCAGGTATGGGTGGTTGCATAGCTATCGGCGATTATATCATGCTTCGGAAGACGGTAACCACAGTAGGCACCTTCTCGGGCATGAGGTAGTTTTTGAAGTGCCCCTCTTACTCCCTTTGCGTCTTTGGCTGAGTCGTATCACGGTAGTCGAGCCGCGAAGAGTGGATTTCTTTTGTCTCTAGTGGGGAAGCCGAGTTCCTCTTTGACTACAGAATTAATTCCGGTGGTTCGGGAATTCTTAGATGTTTTTCCAGCGGGGTTGCCAGGGATGCCCCCACCCCGTCCAGTGGAATTCCGAATTGATTTAGTACCGGGTGCTCAACCGGTTTCTATGACCCCATACCGACTGGCACGTCCCTTCCAGGAGGAACTAAAGAAGCAGTTGGATGATCTAAGGGCGAAGGATCTTATTCAACCTAGTGTATCTCCGTGGGGAGCTCCGGTACTGTTTACTAAGAAGAAGGATGGTAGTTGGCGCATGTGTATCGACTACCGTGCTCTCAACCAGCTGACCATCAAGAATAAATATCCTTTACCTCGCATTGAAGATTTATTTGATCAGTTGAGAGGGGCAAAGGTATTTTCAAAGATAGACCTTCAGTCGGGTTATAACCAGACTCCTGTCTGAGAGAAGGATATTGAGAAAACGGCGTTCTCTACAAGCTATGGGCACTTTGAATTTAAAGTTATGTCTTTTGGACTAACGAATGCCCCTGCTGCTTTCATAGAGACTATGAACAGGATGCTACATGACTATTTGGATGATTTTGTTGTCGTCTTTATTGATGATATTCTGATCTATTCAAAGACTGAAATTGATCATGAGCGTCATCTGAGGCTGGTGTTGGAGACGTTAAGAGAGAATAGGTTCTATGCCAAGCTTAAAAAGTGCGAGTTCTGGATGTCTGAAGTGGGGTTCTTGGGGCATATTGTCAATGATAAGGGAATATCAGTGGATCCAAGTAAAATTTCCAAAGTGGTAGAATGGGGAAGGCCGACCAATGTCAAAGAAGTGAGAAGTTTCCTTGGTATGGCAGGCTATTATCGGCGTTTTGTGCAGGATTTCTCCATCATTGCGAAGCCGTTATCCAGGCTCACACAGAAGGATGTGAAGTTTTGGTGGGATGATGATTGTGAACGCAGTTTTCAGACTTTGAAGGAAAGGTTGGTGACTGCTCCTGTCCTCACTATTCCTGAGCCCGGGAAGCGATTCACAGTTTATTCCGATGCTTCTCGAGTTGGTTTGGGCTGTGTCCTCATGCAAGATGGTAAGGTTCTGGCTTACTCGTCTAGACAGCTGAAGAAACATGAGCAGAACTACCCAACACATGACTTAGAGTTGGCTGCGGTAGTGTTCGCCTTGAAGCTTTGGAGGCATTATCTCTATGGTGAGTCTTGTCATGTCTTTACTGATCACAAAAGCCTTAAATACATCTTTACGCAGAGGGACCTGAATCTAAGGCAGTGCGGATGGTTAGAGCTGATCAAGGATTATGATCTCACGATTCATTATCATCCAGGAAAAGCCAACGTGGTGGCTGATGCTCTTAGTCGCAAGGCGACGCCTGCTACACTGGATTGTCTAATTGCGGATTTTTACCGCATGGGGATAGCTTATTGCTATGCAGGTACGGCTCATGTCGAGACCAGTTGATTTTAAGTCGACCATTCAGTGCGTGCGAGAAGCACACAGTGAGTGACTTGTTATTGCAGAGGGTCAGGAAACGTCTGGATTTGGGCAAAGAAGGAGATTTTAGTTTGGATGGGTCCGGAACTTTGCGATTTAAAGGTCGCTTTTGTGTTCCGCAGAAGGCAGAAGTTAAGGATGACATCTTAAGGGAGGCACATCGCACTCCGTATACTGTTCATCCGGGTGAGACAAAGATGTATCGTGATCTGAAGCAGAACTTCTGGTGGAAAAGAATGAAAGTGGATATTGCTAATTATGTAGCCTCTTGTGGCATTTGTCACCAAGTGAAGGCAGAACATAAGCATCCGGCAGGGTTATTGCAGCCATTAGAGGTCCCCCAATGGCCATGGGATGATATCTCTGTGGACTTCGTTGTTGCGTTGCCCCGTTCACCGCGAGGTAAGGATGCGGTTTGGGTTGTAGTGGATCGATTCAGCAAATCTGCACATTTTATTCCCATCCGCACGACCAATTCAGCTAGTGACCTTGCCTCTATCTATGTACGGGAAATTGTAAGATTACATGGAGTGCCAAAGACCATCATTTCGATAGGGATGCCAAGTTCGTGTCCAAGTTTTGGGAGAGTTTGCAGAGAGCATTGGGCACACAACTCCGTCTGATTACAGCTTTCCATCCTTAGACAGATGGGCAGTCAGAGCGCACTATTGAGACCTTGGAGGACATGTTGCGGTCATGTGTCCTGTACTGGAAGGGTAGTTGGGAGGATCAGTTGCCGTTGGCAGAATTTGCGTACAATAACAGCTATCATACAAGCATAAAAGCCGCTCTGTTTGAGGTTTTGTATGGGCGTAAGTGCAGGTCACCCCTTTGCTGGGAAGCCGTGGGTGAGAAGGCGGTTTTGGGTCCAGATTTGGTACAAAAGACGGTTGAACGAGTGGCCTTGGTGAGACAAAACCTATTAGCAGCTCAGAGCAGACAGAAAAGTTATGCAGACGTGAGGAGGAGAGACTTGGAATTTGAAGTGGGGGATCAGGTGCTCTTGAGAGTATCCCCCACTAAAGGTGTGGTGAGGTTCGGTACCAGAGGGAAGCTTAGCCCAAGGTACGTAGGACCATTCACGATCTTGGCTCGGATCGGGAAGTTGGCATACCGCTTAGACCTGCCAGAGTCTATACGTGGAGTGCATAACGTTTTTCATGTGTCCATGTTGAGGAAGTTCCTGCGTGATCCGGAACATCATGTTTCATTAGAACCTCTAAACATTGAGCAGGATCTGTCCTTTGAGTCCAAACCATGTGGATTACGGAAAGATCGAGAAAAGATTTGAGAACAAAACTTTGAAGTATGTCAAAGTGCTTTGGTCGACAAGCGAGAGGAGGCCACTTGGGAACTGGAGTCTCGCATGCGCGAGCTATATCTAGACTTATTCACAACAGGTACTTATTCTTTGTTGTTAAGTTACCAGTCCCGGTTTATCTTTTGAGGTTTGGCGTTTAGATTTGGGGTCGAATCCTGTTAAGGGGGGTAGACTGTAATACCCCCAAAAGTGTGTTGAGCAATTTATCGGGGGAGATTAATTATTCGAGAGAGAATTCAATGGATCTTCGGGAGGGACCAGTGGGAATTTCGCATTTCAGCTTTTAGAGAGGGGGTTAACCACTGAAATTACCACAACCTGGGCTTGGGCCCCGGCCCATGTGGCCTAGGGAGTGGCCGGCCAATATGGGGGGGCGCCACTTCCCCCCCCCAAACCCTAGCCACCACTGCCCCCCCTCTCTCACGCCCATCCCTCTCCCCTTTGGTGGCCGCCATTTTCCTCCCCTCCCACGCCCTCCTCCCTGGCTGCCTCCTCCCTTGCGCCCTCCCAAGCTTCCTCAAGGATCCCCATTCTTTGCCGGCCAAGGGAAGAAGAAGGGCCCCATTGCGGTAGGCCAAAGAGGAAGAAAGAGGAAGAAAGAAGGGAGAAGAGAAGGAGCGGGATCACCATTCGTGGTTCGCGATCTTAAGCTGCTTCAAGGGTAACGCGTCGTTTGTTGTTGGGTAATTAGTCGTAGAAGAGTAATCAGGTAGTTTTTGGCTAGGTTGCAATCTGCCCGCTGTAATTGCAAATTCGTCCAGTAGCTTGCGCATTCAATTTCATGTGGTTAGAGGCCGAATTAGGAGTTTTGGTCTCCTAGAGAGTTGTAGGTTATGTTCTTAGCTTTCAATTTCCGCCAAGAACGCCCAAATCCAATTAACGGTCAGGGAGTTATTAATTTTCTAGTATCGCTGTCCTGTTGATCTGTCAGTTTTTGGACAGTCTGTAGAAAGCTGATTAAAACTGCTAATTAAAGGGAGAATCAGGGGATCTCAGTATAACGAAAACGGTGGGTAATTTCTATACCTTTTCATAGAGATAAAGAACGCAATATTTGGACTTTCGTAGCAAACGGTACGGAGGTTTTAGTGTACTGTCCAGAGAACCCGACGTAATTTCTGAGGTCTGATGGTTTGGCTTTCCAGGGGCAGTAAATGGCAGAATCAAAAGGGCTCCCCAACTAAGTTTATTTAGGTAATTTAATTACCTTTTCAGAAAGTCCAAGAACATCTTATTTGGACCCCTGAGCAGAAAGTTATGTATTTTAGAAGTGGACTGTCCACAGTGTGTGCCAAATCGATCGCTAGAAATTGGAAGTTGGGAAACACTTGGGGGTTTAGCAAAGTTCAATTGTGTTGTTCTTGCTCTTGGTTCAGTATGTTGGTCTTAGATTGGGGTATCTTTATATTCAGGTGGGAGCGTGGTTCCAGGGGTAACACCCTCTTCGCGTCCACCGTTCTCGCACGGTTGAGGCAAGTATTCGGGCTATAGTACTTTATTGTTTGCATGATGTGATTGTGATGTGTCAGGATCGTATTGGCCATGCATTCCTGTTTATGAGATGAGTTACCATTTGTCTTGATGACTACTAGTTATGGTTAAAGATTCTTTTGCTTGTCGTTGATGCTTACATGTTAATGTGAATACGTTGAATTCCTGCATATGAAAGATGTTGTCATGGTGCATCTGCATGTTGAGCTTGTTGAATCTTGGTTATGTGGTAACCAAGTCTATATCGTTGAGGTCCCCATCATGCAATGTCGGGCTTGAGGTCCCCACATTCGTGGAATGTGGGCTATGAGCAAAGAGGTCCCCATCATTTAGATGATGGGCAAAGGTCCCTATACATGTGGTGTATAGGCTCTTGGTCCCTGTGCCAAAGGGCACAGGCAAGGGTATACAGCGACGGTTGTATACCCCGCATTACCGGTAAAATGCGAAAAGAGATAAAGTTCAAAGGAGCATTGCATTGGTCGCATTTCATAAGTTAAAAGGCTGTGATTAGTGTAACATTATTGTGGATCATGGATGCTATGTTTGTGTTCTTGTTTATAGCCTCGTTGATACTTGCTTAGTCTTTGGGCTCACTCTTGCTTTAATGTGTTGTAGTTACCAATAGCAGGAACGACATGCATAGGAGGGAGTAGATGTTGGATGCACTCACTACCTCACAATCTTAAGGCGTTTGTCACTTAGTTTCATCTCAGAAATAATTAAACTATTGGAGTAGATGTTTATTTTGGTTGAGTATCTGATTATTTGTAATAATGAGATTGGTAGGTCTTGGTATGTTCATTTGATTATCATGCATGATTATGAGAATTTTGTTAAATGCTATGATTTATTGTTGAACTCTCGATATAGTTGATTAAACAAAGGAGACTCTGTCGAAAAATTTGTAGATTGTGCTAGATTAGTTTATTTCCAGTAGCATTCCAGACTCATTGAGAGTTGGGGTGTTACAAAGATGTACCAGGATCTAAAGGAAAAATATTGGTGGGTCAGCATGAAGCGAGAATTCACTGAGTTCGTCGCTCATTGTGATGTATGTTAGCGAGTTAAGGCAGAACATCAGAGACCAGTTGGATTGTTGCAACCATTACCAATTCCTGAATGGAAGTGGGAGTAGGTTGGTATGGATTTCATCACCGAACTTCCTAGGACCCAATCGGGATGTCATTCCATCTGGGTGATAATCGATTGGTTGACTAAATTAGTTCAATTTATCCCAGTCAAGACCACATACAGATGCAGCCAGTTAGCTGAGTTGTATGTGGCTAGGATCGTCTGTCTACACAGAGTACCCAAGAAGATTGTGTCCAACAAAGGTTCACAGTTTACATCAAGATTTTGGCAAAGTCTGCATGAAGCTTTGGGGACCAGACTCAACTTCAGTATAGCCTATCTCCCCAGACAAATGGACAGGCGGAACGCGTCAATCAGATTTTTGAAGATATGCTTCGAGCCTGTGCCATAGATTATGGAAAAATTTGGGACAAGAATCTGCCCTATGCAAAATTCTCATACAACAACAGTTACCAAGCTATTTTGCAGATGTCTCCATTCGAAGCATTGTATGGCAGAAAATGCAGAACTCCGCTCCTTTGGGATCAAGTAGGAGAACATCAATTCTTTGGGCCGGAGTTAATCAAAGAAGCTGAAAGCAAGGTTAAAATAATTAGAGAGCGCCTAAATGTGGCTCAATCCCGACAAAAAAGTTATGCTAATAACCGTCGAAGAGAGTTAACCTTCGAAATAGGAGATTTTGTCTACCTTAGAGTTACTCCACTCAGAGGAGTAAGAAGATTCCGAACAAAAGGAAAACTCGCACCCAGATTTGTGGGACCTTACAAGATTCTAGCCAAAAGAGGTGAAATTGCGCATCAACTAGAGCTGCCAGCATCCTTGTGAGTAGTCCACGACGTCTTCCACGTCTCTCAACTGAAGAAGTGCCTCAGAGTACCAATAGAAGAAACACCGATTGAAAGCATCGATCTTCAGGAAGACATCACCTATGTGGAGCAGCCAATCGAGATCCTCGATGTGGTAGAATGAATCACCAGAAGCAAGGTCATCCGTGTGAGGACCCGGAATATTTAACTAGTAACACTTAACCTCCAAATGGTTCTAGCGTTACTAATTAAGCATTCTAAGCCTCGATGGTCATATGCTTCCCAGAATTGCAGCATATGCACATCATCACAAAATTACACATCATTTCCATACAACATATATCACTAAGTCCAACAACGACATACATAAAGTAAAGTTATTACAAAAGAGAGCCGACCGCCAAATAGAACAATATACAAGAATGACAAAGGAAGCAAAAGCGCCATAAGATGGCTAGAACAAAAGTCGACCAGGTTAGCCACACACCCACAGGCAACCGGCCGGGCCGCCAAGCTAGTCGCCCATAAGCTACCACAACACATACTCATAAAGTGAGGCCCTTGAGCTCACCTTCTTCCTCTGCAACAAAACAGTTGAGCGTAGCAGCCGAGTACAAAGATTGTCTTTGTACCCGCATAAAGTGGCGTGTGGAATAGCAGACCTATTCATAAACTACATGCAAGCTTATTTAGGTGGAGGTTGTATGTCTCATTTTGCACAAAGCCAACTTTATTTGCAATAATGCAATACATTTTAAGAGCAAGTTTGCAAATCTGTTTTGTTATCAAAGTAACAGTAAGTAAAGATACATACAAGTAACCACACAGAAGTGTCTATCCCAATAGCCACCACAACATATACGAATCCCGATTCGTACCACCCATCAAGTTTTAATTTAAAGGTTGTAGTCTAACTCTTGAAAGACCTTGCCAAGCGTGTCCATAACCTAGGGCGAGGCTATTCGAATAGTTTTAACCTGCGGGGTGTACCAATGTACCCACACTTGGACGCCTTCAAGCCACAAGCACACTACAGAAGGTATGCAGCCGACTAAGTCCTCTGAGACATTTCCAATCTTGCGTATTAACTCTGAGCCGCTCGTATGGGTAGAAACACCATACGCTTACATTGCAAGCCGAAGACAACAAATCCCATCACGGGTGAAGTCTTTCGGACACTACAATGCTCCCACCTCCATCCCTCCTGCGACTCCCTGCGACCCGGAGCCAATACACGCCAAAGTACTAAGTCAAGAGAGGTCCCATACCCTCTAGTGTGGTTATGCGCTAAAATGCTTGGTTTAGTGTAACAAGATGTTCGGTCCTTGTTGACCGGGCACCATTCGATCACACCCAAAATCACACCATCTTACCATTGTGCCCAAGTCTAAATCATTTTGTTTTTAGTTTTAGTTTTCATAAGTAGACATGGCACAAGGTGGAAATCATAAATCATAATAAGTTTTGTGTGATCAAGGTTATCGACAAGTCGATAACCGCCCATTTCTACCGAAGCTAAGCATGGCTAAGCAATTAATTCGCAACTACTAAGTGACAAGAGCCCATCCACGAACTCTAAATCACGACAAGTAACCTAGGCTCATGGTAGTAGAGGATAAACATTTGCTAAGGAAATGCATCTACTAGGCCAACTATTAAAACAAAGTAGCAATGCATACATAGAATTTTGTAATCAACATAAATACTTAAAATCTGGGATTAACATGATCAAACTGCTTGCCTTCTTCTTTTGCTCAATGCATTGTGGAGGGTCGTTCTCGGGATTACATAAATGTCGAATCCTAAGCGAGAGGCAAAAGAACCAAGAACAACCAATAAGGCGAGCCACAAATAAACCAATGAGCAAACAACAATTATCCAAATCGACAAAATTTATACATAAGGTGAAATACGAATATACCTAGACATAGAAACTGGAAAAACCTAATTTGGATTTGTGGTGCAAAGATATTGCCTAAAAACCCATTTTCTGCCATAAATAGCACTGTAGCAAAACATTTTCTAGAAAGATTTTGAAGCTGAAATTTTTATGGTAGCTACCTACTGGTATAGAGGTAACCATATAAAATTTCAGGTCATTTGGAGTTGAAATGATTTAGTTATGATTTTCTAAGGTGCAAAACTAACATAATGCACTTTCGAAATATAAACTTGTGCAAAACCCATTCCATATTATAGTATGATAACGAGGATTCCCTAACATCAAATTTATATTTTTAGAATTTACAGGAATTATTGGTGCCTATTACAACATTAAATGAATTTTTAATTGCTATTAACAAGGTTAAATCCATTAACATATTTTTAAGTGTTGGTTTAGACCTATCACCATTTTTAGATTAAAGTTTAGTTAATAACAAATTTATCAAAGTTAAAATCATTCAATTTCTGAGATATCGAGAAAAGATATGCATTTTCCAAGTTTTAATACAATTACGGAATATATAAAAATAGCGAAAACCAGGCTATTAAAGATTACGAATTTTCTTCTCTGAAGCATAGCTAAAAGCATTTTTATATCAAGCTTTAGTGAAATACAAATTTATTGCGATTGGTTTCGTGTAAAAGAATTTATCTTGAATTAGTTATGAATTTCTAAAGTTTTGATACAATTTTGGTTGATAAATAAATACTTACGAAATAAAAACCAGCCCAACCGAAAATAAGCAGCGTGGGCGCCGTGGGCGTTGATGCAATATCCAGCGAGCCACACGCCGCGGAAACAGCGGCGCGCGCGCGAAGTCAAAACAGAGCTCACCGTTGGATCAAGATCCAGCGGCTCCGCGAAGGATGCAGCCGGGCGGTGCGGTTACCTCGGCGAACCACGACCGCGAGATCTAAAGATGAGCGGCTCGAACCGGATCTAGCCGGAAGGTCGATTGCACACATGATCTCACCGAATCACGAGATGGGCGGTCGAGATGATGAGGGAACCGGATGGTCGAATGCATACAAGATCCGGGCGCGGTCGCAAGATGGACGGCGGCTATAGATCGAAGTTCAAAAGAGTGCGGCGAGTGGGACGCATGTCGGTGACTACAGTCACGACCGCAGCGATTTAACCCACGTGCCGCGGTGTCTTGGGCCCACTTGTCGGCGGCGAGAGTGGCGGTTAGGGCGGATTAATGCTTCTAATGATTACCATTAACTAGGCACTAATGGATACCGAATTTGATTTTAACCCCTCGGGCCCACAAGTCGGCGACGGAGGAGATTTCGGCGAGATTAAATGCCGACATTTTAATTAATCAATGATTAAGCATTAATGATGTCGAGCGATGCGAGATTGAACCATAGAGTGATTAAAGGATGTTGGGCCCACTAGTGGTGGCTCAACAATAATGATTAAGACACAATTAACAACTAATGATTAGCAATTAATGTGCCTAATCGGATGGCGAGCGGAGCTTCTCAGCGGCAAAACCAGTGGCTTTGGCGGCTTGTCGCCGGCGACTCCGGTCGCATGGCGCCTAAACTATCAAAATGGGTTCGCAATAGTGTTGCGGACCAATGATGATGACCTCGCCGCGGTGGAAGTGCGGAATCTTGGCGGCGGAAAACAAAGAAGAGGCCGACACGGCAAAACATGAAAATAGCAAAATGCTCGCTGCGGTCCAAGGAAGCGAGTGCCATGACTTCTAGGGACTACATAGAAGCTACCTTAGCAGAGGAGCTCCAAAGATGGTCGGGAAGACTTGAACACGATGAAGTCCACGGGCGAAGAAGATGAAGTGGGAAATGAGGTTACGAGCAAAATGAGTGGAACCAAATCACCACCACGACTTCATTATAGCTCAAAGAGGCTCCAAAAGCAAGTAATTGCAAAAGAACCACTACTGAGTTGGAGAAGAAAGGGGTGAAACCAGCGAAAATCTCCAAACTTAAAATTGAGTGATTCCTGTGAATGCAACCCAAAATCAAGTTAGGGGAAATACAAGGGAGGTTGAGGAGCTCAAAAGGGTGCAAGAAATGTCGAAGATGAACCACTGGACACCAAGGCCGCCATTGGAGCTCCACGGCCAACAATGGTGTTTTGAGGGTGTGAGGTGGTTTTGTTGCTCAAATACTGCGAGTAGCTAGGTGTGGTGCAAAAGAACACCAGGAGGACCTAGAGGAGCTATTTATAGGGAAGGAATTAGGGTTTCGGGCAAGAACATGAGCCCATGGTGAGCTCGGTTCATGGTGCGGTCAAGGACCAAGAAGTGATGGGAGCAAGTGAGCACGGTGACCATGGAGGAGAAAGCTTTGTTGCGCATTAAATGCATTGCGAGAGAGCGTTGGCGAAAGCAACGAGGTGACACCACAAGCCCCCATGCTCTCTCTTTCTCTGCGCCATGAGCGCCCGCGCCGGAGAAGCCGAGGAGGAAGAAGAACAGAGAAGGCGAGCCACGACCGTTGGATTAAAAATGGGCGGTCACGATTAAGCGAGTTCGCCGGACGATCAGGTTGCCCTCGAGAATGCGGGCGGTTGGATCGAATCAACGGTCCCAATTTGTTAATGTAAGGAGGGTCAGAATGCTCACACGAGCGTGGGCCACGCGATCTGAATCAGCGGTGATATCGCGCGCGCGTTTTAAACCGCGGCTCGGTGCGATTAGGTGGTTCAACGAGTCAAGTGGCTCGGACTCGAGTCCGACTCGAACCCAATGAATAGTGAATTTGGTTTTAGGTTTTAATTAAGCTGAGACTTTTGAGGATTTATTTGGGGTAGCAAAATAACTCCAAAAATTCTGAAATTTTACAGGAGCTTGCTGACTGAGACATTGACCTTGTGTAAAATTCTCAGAGAGTTTTATGCTGCGAATAAATCTCCAAAAAATTCTGCAAGGCTCTGTTTTAATGTTTGGTGAGAGTCAAACAGGTTTGACCTCTAAAAATATTCAAACAATTTCTAAAAATTGTGAAATTTTTCAGAGGGTCACATACCACCACAGAGACTTAGGAAAAATATATCAGAGGATGATCATAAGATTTGACAAGATTGTTTTTGGAAGAACAAGATTTGTATCAAAAGACTTGTGACTTTGCATTTCCATAAGTCTTGTACAATACTTGTCCAATACAAGCAGGAAACACATGATGTAAGAAAAAGTTTTAATTTCTACTCATTTTCTTACATTTGAAACACAAGCCCAAAATTGGGATGTTACAACTCTCCCCTTACAAGAATCTCGACAGAGATTACATTTACTCGGAGAAGAAAGAAGGAAAATCTGCACGAGGCGATCTTCTCGCTCCCAAGTTGCCTCATCTTGAGAATGGTTTGACCACTGAACCTTAAGGAACTTGATGACACGGTTCCTTGTTCTCCGTTGATTCCTCAAGAATCTGAGCAGGATGCTCGCGGTAGGTCAAATTCTCACGCACATCGAGAGCTTCCAGCGGAGTTTCCTCGGTCGGGACACGGGCACTTCTTGAGTGTGAAACATGGAACACATCATGCACACCCTCAAGTGCGGTGGCGGCTCTAATCAGTATGCAAGCGCTCCAACTCTCTCGGCGATCGATAAGGCCCAACATATCGAGGAGCCAACTTGCCCTTGATGCCAAAACGCGATGGCCCTTCAAGGGTGAGACTTTGAGATACACAAAGTCATTGGGCTCAAAGCTCAACTCACGGCGACGACGATCGCATAGCTCTTTTATGCGGGTGGGCGTGCGCGATGCTCGCGGATCAAGCGAACTTGACTCTCGGCGCATTGATCGAATCTGGGCGGCGCGCTCACCGGTCTCGACCAGTTCAATGGGGTTCTACATCTCCTTCCATACAAAGCCTCAAATGGTGCCATGCCAAGGCGCTGAAAGTTTGTTGTAGGAGAACTTCGGCAAATGGCGAGCACTTCTCCACTTCTTCCCATAGGAAAGAACACAAGCACGGAGCATATCTTCCAATACTTGGTTGACTCGCTCCGTCGACCATCGATCGAGGATGAAAGGTTGTCTTGAAGTGAAGGCGGGTTCCATAGCCTCTTGCGGACTATGCCAAAACGCGAGTGAAAAGTGCACCACGATCGAAATAATCGTCTTGGTACACCGTGAAGACTCACAATCCTCGAGACATAAAGTTCGGCTAAAGGCCCCACACGGCTGAGTCTTGACGGGAAGGAAATGTGCCACTTTAGTCAACTTTGTCGATCACGACCCAAATAGCATCATTCCCTTTGGACGGCGGGGCAATCCGGTGATGAAGTCCATGCCAGCGAATCCACTTCCATTCGCACGGCAAGGGTGAAGAAGACTGGCTGGGCGATGCTCGGCCTTCCGCGACGACAGACACGCGTCGCTCTCGACAACGAACTTGGCAATCTCGCGCTTCATTCGGGTCCACGGAACCTCGGCGAAGGTCTGATACATCTTGGTAGCCCGGGTGAATAGACAAAGGAGAGTCATGGGCCGCGGAGAATCATATTCGCAATTCCATGACCTTAGGAACCACAAGAGCGCTGCCCAAACCACACAACGCCATGCTCGTCCTCCGAAAAGCACTTGGCCATCCATCCTTGATGTTACGCTTGATCGGCTCACAGGCATCTATCTGCTGTGCGCCTTGATTTGGTCCACCAAGGTTGGTTGCACAACCAATGTAGCAAGAGAACGCGCTCGATCAAACCCAAATTGAGGCGTTGGAATTACGAAATGAGGTAGGGCTGCTGCTCTTGGAGCATCAACATGTTGCAATACACCTTAGTCGAGTGCATCGCAACAACATTAGCCTTGCCGGATGGTGCTGAATACCCATGTCATAGTCCTTGATCAATTCCAACCATCTTCTTTGCTGAGGTTCAGATCGGTGGGTGAACAAGTACTTCAAGCTCTTGTGGTGAATACACCTCACAGCGATTTACCAATCGAGATAATGCCGCCAAATCTTGAGTGCATGGACCACAACAGACTAACTCAAGTCATGAGTAGGATAGTTGAGTTCGTGAGGCCTCAAGCTGCGCGATGCATAGGCCACAACCTTGCCCTCCCGCATAAGAACACAACCAAGACCACGACGAGAAGCATCACAAAATATATCAAAACTCTTGTGAATATCGGGGAGAACAAGCACTGGGTGAGGTCAGCAGCGTCTTGAGTTCTGAAAACTCACATCACAAGCAACGGACCACTCAAACTTCTTATCTTTCTTGAGTAGTTCAGTCATAGGCTTTGCAATCTTGGAGAAATTCTCGATAAAGCGGCGATAGTAGCCACCAAACCAAGAAAACTCCGCACATCGGTGGCGACTTGGTGACCCCAAGATAGCACATCACCGACCTTGCTAGGATCCTGACCACACCTCTGTGAAAGAACGTGGCCCAAGAATGCCACTTCCTTCAACGAACTTCGCACTTGCTGAATTTGGCATCGGTGGTGCTCACGCACTGCCCAATACAAGCTTAAGATGCTCGGCATGCTCTTCTTCACTCTTGGAGTAGATAAGGATATCATCGATGAATACCACCACGAACCTATCCAAATACTCCATGAATACACGAGTTCATAAGATTCATGAATAAGCGGAGCATTAGTCAAACCAAAAGACATGGCGATTGTACTCGTAAAGGCCATAACGAGTAGCAAAGCCGTCTTAGGAATATCCTCGGCCACGATCCCGACTTGATGATAGCCGGTCTCAAGTCAATCTTGGAGAAGACTCGTGCTCCGGTCAAGCGATCGAAAAGATCATCAATACGGGCAAAGGATACTTGTTCTTCACAGTCACCTCATTAAGCGGACGGTAATCAACACACATGCGCAAGGTCTTGTCCTTCTTCTTCACAAAGATAACTGGACAACCCAAGGAGATGAGCTAGGACGAATGAAACCCTTCTCTTGTAGCTCACCCGGTGCTTCTTGACTCTTCCAACTCATTAGGAGGCATGCGTCGGCCTCTTAGAAATAGAGGCGTGCCGGGCAGCAACTCTATCACAAACTCAGATCTCGAGCAGGAGGCATCCGGGCAAATCTTGGGGAAAGACATCAGCGAAGTCACACACCGTGGGGCGTCGTGAATCTCCAATCTTGGCTTTGCTTCAAGGACATAAAGATGGGGCTCTACAGTGTGGCGAAAACCCAACCTGTTCACTGAAGGATTTGGTGAGGTAGACAATCTTCTGGCTGTCGATTTGCCCCAAGTGTTGGGACAACCAATCCATGCCAAGAATCACATCCAAGCGCGAGTCGAGTAGGATAAGATTCGCCAAGAATCCCACCCTTCGATGCGGATAGGAACATCCCGACATACTTGGTCGACTCTCATTTCGAACCGGAGGCGAATGGCGATGGAATCCCAGGAACACGGTGAAGTCCACAATCAACACAAAAGACCTCGAAATAAAAGAATGCGAGCTCCAAAGTCAAATAAAGCGTGGCGAGGATGCAAATTAACAAGGCGTACCCAACACCACGTCGGGCGCCTCTGTGCCTCCTCGGTAGAGATATGATTGACTCGGCGCTCCCAAGCCGGGGTCTTAGGTCGGTGGTGACCACTTCCTTGCCGCGTCCTCCATTGGGGCGAGGGCGCTCGATCTTCTTAGGACAACCACTCGCGTAGTGGCCCTTGTTGTGGCGATGAGAAGCAAGTGGCGTCGGCGCGGGGTTGCGAGAACACCTGGCTGGCGGGTCGCGACGCCGCGGCGATCCACGACTGCGGAGGCGTGGGGCTGGTCTTTGAAGGCCTCGGCGGTGGTGAAGCCAAAGAACGGGCCACCGGTGCGGGTCCAACACGGGGGCGAATGAGGCCACTGCGCGAACGGCTGGGCCTCCCACTTGCGCTTGCGGGACTCGCCCGACGCTCTCGCCTTGTGCTCGGCGATGATGGCCTTGTCCACCAAGGTGCGGAAGTCGGGAAGTCCACAATAGAGAGCTTGTCACGAAGCTCCTCGGACAAACCCTCCATGAACTTCTCTGCTTGGCCTCATCGGTGGCCACCTCGGCGGCGTACCTCGCCAAATGGTTGAACTCATGGAGGTACTCGAGTCCGAATCTGCGCCTGTTTGGCGCAAGGAACTCCTTCTTCTTGACTTCATCGGGCGGCGGGGACATGGGCCCGGCGGAAGGCGGCGGAACTCCTCCCGAGACCACGTGTCCCGCAGCTGCACGGCGAGGATGTTCTCCCACCATGAGAGTGCGCACCTTCCGGTGATGGGGCGCGAAAAGTGCCGCTCTGCTCCTGGCGAGCAGCGTTGAGCTTCCGCTCAGCGGGGCGCAGCTTGATCGTCTGCGTCGAGGATCCTCGGGCCGGGAGAAGGTGGGAGGCTGCGTGCGAAGGAACTCCGCCAAGTCCCCACGAGGCCGGGAACCACCTCCGGATCGAGGCACGAGAGGAGTGGAGGTGTTCTGGCGATAACCTCCAACACCTGCGGTCCTCGAGCGATTGCGTTCGATTTGCATGAGACTTCGCCATGGTCGGAGGAGAAGCTCCTCATCGGGACTACGGTGATTCCGGCCGCTCGTGTCCCACCACCATCTGATTCACTAAGATGAGTTAGCTACAAGCCGAGATAAAAGAAAGCAAAGAAATGCAAACTCAATAAAAGGCTGGGAATAACCACCAAGAGTACAAGACCAAAAATCACCAAATCGACTTCTGAAACGACTAACCCGTATGGAAGAGCGAGCAATCGTTTGCGAAGACCCAAAATTTCAGCACTAAATTCCAGCTCAAAACAGTCCAAAAATCAAGGTATAACCACCTAATAGAGTATAGGCATTTAGCTAATTTCATATCACTTCTTACCCTTCTATCCCCACAAGTTTTAGTTGGATTAACCTCTCATTTTCAGCACTATATACTAATTCGAGCTAGCTGCCCGAATATGCACTTGCTGTCAATTTCGCCTTCAAGCCCTTGGCCGAAATCAAAGTTCGAGGGCTCCTATTCCTTACTCCAACAGCCAAGACTCAATTTAAGGCTCTCATGTTTCTCCCAAAACCAAGTTAATCGATTAAACAACTATCCTTTGAAAAGAAGATGAGAGAAAAAAAACAGTTTTTCCAATTTAACCAAGAATAAGGTGAGATGAGCAAGCTAAGATAGATAAGAGTAAAATCGAGAACTTACTTAAGTTTTCTGAACCTTTTGAAAGTAAGTTTTCAAAATATTCTAAAGCGACCAAGCTAGGGGTTTCTCACAGTCGGTATGGCTCGATACCAACTTTGTGAGGACCGGAATATTTAACTAGTAACACTTAACCTCCAAATGGTTCTAGCGTTACTAATTAAGCATTCTAAGCCTCGATGGTCATATGCTTCCCGAGTGCAGCATATGCACATCATCACAAAATTACACATCATTTCCATACAACATATATCACTAAGTCCAACAACGACATACATAAAGTAAAGTTATTACAAAAAGAGCCGACCGGCCAAATAGAACAATATACAAGAATGACAATGAAGCAAAAGCGCCATAAGATGGCTAGAACAAAAGTCGACCGGTTAGCCACACACCCACAAGGCAACCGGCCAAGACCGCCAAGCTAGTCGCCCATAGCTACCACAACACACTCATAAAAGTGAGGCCCTTGGGCTCACCTTCTTCCTCTGCAACAAAGCAGTTGGCGTAGCAGCCGAGTACAAAGATTGTCTTTGTACCCTTAAGGCCCAGCGTGTGGAATAGCAGACCTATTCATAAACTACATGCAAGCTTATTTAGGTGGAGGTTGTATGTCTCATTTTGCACAAAGCCAACTTTATTTGCAATAATGCAATACATTTTAAAACAAGTTTGCAAATCTGTTTTGTTATCAAAGTAACGATAAGTAAAGATACATACAAGTAACCACTGGAAGTGTCTATCCCAATAGCCACCACAACATAGCACGAATCCCGATTCGTACCACCCATCAAGTTTTAATTTAAAGGTTGTAGTCTAACTCTTGAAAGACCTTGCCAGCGTGTCCATAACCTAGGGCGAGGCTATTCGAATAGTTTTAACCTGCGGGGTGTACCAATGTACCCACACTTGGACCGCCTTCAAGCCACAAGCACACTACAGAAGGTATGCAAACCTGACTAAGTCCTCTGAGACATTTCCAATCTTGCGTATTAACTACGAGCGCTCGTATGGGTAGAAACACCATACGCTTACATTGCAAGCGAAAGACAACAAATCCCATCACGGGTGAAGTCTTTGGACACTACAATGTCTCCCACCTCCATCCCTCCTGCGACTCCCTGCGACCGGAGCCAATACACGCCAAAGTACTAAGTCAAGAGAGGTCCCATACCCTCTAGTGTGGTTATGCGCTAAAATGCTTGGTTTAGTGTAACAAGATGTTCGGTCCTTGTTGACCGGGCACCATTCGATCACACCCAAAATCACACCATCTTACCATTGTGCCCAAGTCTAAATCATTTTGTTTTTAGTTTTAGTTTTCATAAGTAGACATGGCACAAGGTGGAAATCATAAATCATAATAAGTTTTGTGTGATCAAGGTTATCGACAAGTCGATAACCGCCCATTTCTACCGAAGCTAAGCATGGCTAAGCAATTAATTCGCAACTACTAAGTGACAAGAGCCCATCCACGAACTCTAAATCACAGCAAGTAACCTAGGCTCATGGTAGTAGAGGATAAACATTTGCTAAGGAAATGCATCTACTAGGCCAACTATTAAAACAAAGTAGCAATGCATACATAGAATTTTGTAATCAACATAAATACTTAAAATACTGGGATTAACATGATCAAACTGCTTGCCTTCTTCTGTTGCTCAATGCATTGTGGAGGGTCGTTCTCGGGATTACATGAAATGTCGAATCCTAGCGAGAGGCAAAAGAACCAAGAACAACCAATAAGGCGAGCCACAAATAAACCAATGAGCAAACAACAATTATCCAAATGCGACAAAATTTATACATAAGGTGAAATACGAATATACCTAGACATAGAAACTGGAAAAACCTAATTTGGATTTGTGGTGCAAAAGATATTGCCTAAAAACCCATTTTCGGCCATAAATAGCACTGTAGCAAAAACATTTTCTAGAAAGATTTTGAAGCTGAAATTTTTATGGTAGCTACCTCTTTGGTATAGAGGTAACCCATATAAAATTTCAGGTCATTTGGAGTTGAAATGATTTAGTTATGATTTTCTAAGGTGCAAAACTAACATAATGCACTTTCGAAATATAAACTTGTGCAAAAACCCATTCCATATTATAGTATGATAACGAGGATTCCCTAACATCAAATTTATATTTTTAGAATTTACAGGGAATTATTGGTGCCTATTACAACATTAAATGAATTTTTAATTGCTATTAACAAGGTTAAATCCATTAACATATTTTTAGTCTTTGGTTTAGACCTATCACCATTTTTAGATTAAAGTTTAGTTAATAACAAATTTATCAAAGTTAAAATCATTCAATTTACAGATATCGAGAAAAGATATGCATTTTCCAAGTTTTAATACAATTACGGAATATATAAAAATAGCGAGAAAACCGGCTATTAAAGATTACGAAATTTTCTTCTCTGAAGCATAGCTAAAAGCATTTTTATATCAAGCTTTAGTGAAATACAAATTTATTGCAGTTGGTTTCGTGTAAAAAGAATTTATCTTGAATTAGTTATGAATTTCTAAAGTTTTGATACAATTTTGGTTGATAAATAAATACTTACGAAATAAAAACCAACCCAGCAGAAAATAAGCGGCGTGGGCGCTCGTGGGCGTTGATGCAATATCCAACGAGCCACGCCGCGGAAAGCGGCGCCTTGCCAGCGAAGTCAAAACGAGGAGCTCACCGTTGGATCAAGATCCAGCGGCTCACGAGAAGGATGCAGCGGACGGTGCGGTTACCTCGGCGAACCACGGCCGCGAGATCTAAAGATGAGCGGCTCGAACCCGGATCTAGCCGGAAGGTCCGGTGCACACATGATCTCACCGCGAGATCACGAGATGGGCGGTCGAGGATGATGAGGGGAACCGGATGGTCGAATGCATACATGATCCGGGCGCGGTCGCAAGATGGACGGCGGCTATAGATCGAAGTTCAAAAAGAGTGCGGCGAGTGGGACCGCATGTCGGTGACTACAGTCACGACCGCAACGATTTAACCCACGTGCACGGTGTCTTGGCCCACTTGTCGGCGGCGAGTGGCGGTTAGGGCAGGATTAATGCTTCTAATGATTACCATTAACTAGGCACTAATGGATCACGGAATTTGATTTTAACCCCTCGGGCCCACAAGTCGACGACCGGAGGAGATTTCCGAAGCGAGATTAAATGCCGACATTTTAATTAATCAATGATTAAGCATTAATGATGTCGAACGATGCGAGATTGAACAGTGATTAAAGGATGTTGGGCCCACTAGTCGGTGGCTCAACAATAATGATTAAGACACAATTAACAACTAATGATTAGCAATTAATGTGCCCTAATCGGATAGCCAGCGGAGCTTCTCAACGGCAAAACCGAGTGGCTTTGTGGCTTGTCGCCGGCGACTCGGTCGCGGCGCCCTAAACTATCAAAATGGGTTCGCAATAGTGTTGCGGACCCATGATGATGACCTCGCCCGCGGTGGAAGTGCGGAATGCCGCGGCGGAAAACAAAGAAAGGAGGCCGACACGGCAAAACATGAAAATAGCAAAATGCTCCCTGCGGTCCAAGGAAGCGAGTGCCATGACTTCTAGGGACTACATAGAAGCTACCTTAGCGAGAGGAGCTCCAAAGATGGCGGGAAGACTTGAACACGATGAAGTCCACCGGGCAGAAGAAGATGAAGTGGGAAATGAGGTTACGAGCAAAATGAGTGGAACAAATCACCACCACAGCTTCATTATAGCTCAAAGAGGCTCCAAAAGCAAGTAATTGCAAAAGAACCACTACCAGTTTGGAGAAGAAAGGGGTGAAACCAGCGAAAATCTCCAAACTTAAAATTGAGTGATTCTGTGAATGCAACCCAAAATCAAGTTAGGGAAATACAAGGGAGGTTGAGGAGCTCAAAGGGTGCAAGAAATGTCGAAGATGAACCACTTTGGACACCAAGGCCGCCATTGGAGCTCCACGGCCAACAATGGTGTTTTGAGGTGTGAGGTGGTTTTGTTGCTCAAATCTCGCGAGTAGCTAGGTGTGGTGCAAAGAACACCGGGAGGACCTAGAGGAGCTATTTATAGGGAAGGAATTAGGGTTTCGGGCAAGAACATGAGCCCATGGTGAGCTCGGTTCATGGTGCGGTCAAGGACCAAGAAGTGATGGGAGCAAGTGAGCACGGTGACCATGGAGGAGAAGCACATTGCGCATTAAATGCATTGCGAGAGGCGTTGGAAAGCAACTTGAGGTGACACCACAAGCCCCCATGCTCTCTCTTTCTCTCGCCATGAACGCGCGCGCCGGGAAGCGAGGAGGAAGAAGAACAGAGAAGGCGAGCCACGACCGTTGGATTAAAAATGGGCGGTCACGATTAAACGAGTTCGCGGACGATCAGGTTGCCCTCGGGAATACGGGCGGTTGGATCGAATCCAACGGTCCCAATTTGTTAATGTAGCGGAGGGTCCGAATGCTCACGAGCGTGGGCCACGCGATCACGAATCAACGGTGATATCGCACGCGCGTTTTAAACCGCGGCTCGGTGCGATTAGGTGGTTCAACCGAGTCAAGTGGCTCGGACTCGAGTCGACTCGAACCCAATGAATAGTGAATTTGGTTTTAGGTTTTAATTAAGCTGAGACTTTTGAGGATTTATTTGGGGTAGCAAAATAACTCCAAAAATTCTGAAATTTTTACAGGAGCTTGCTGACTGAGACATTGACCTTGTGTAAAATTCTCAGAGAGTTTTATGCTGCGAATAAATCTCCAAAAATTCTGCAAGGCTCTGTTTTAATGTTTGATGAGAGTCAAACAGGTTTGATTGCCTCTAAAAATATTCAAACAATTTCTAAAATTGTGAAATTTTTCAGAGGGTCACATACCACCACAGAGACTTAGGAAAAATATATCCAGAGGATGATCATAAGATTTGACAAGATTGTTTTTGGAAGAACAAGATTTGTATCAAAAGACTTGTGACTTTGCATTTCCATAAGTCTTGTACAATACTTGTCCAATACAAACGGGAAACACATGATGTAAGAAAAAGTTTTAATTTCTACTCATTTTCTTACATTTGAAACACAAGCCCAAAATTGGGATGTTACAATCCGTTCATGCAAGGTCTAGTGGAGCAATCATTCAGAGGAAGAAGCCACCGGGAGCGAGAAGAAGACTTGAACACCGAGTACCCTCACCTTTTTTCTTGCCAAGTCTGAATCTCAGGGTCGAGATTCCCTTTAAGGGGGGTAGGTTTGTAACAGCCCAATTTTCAAATTTCAGAAGAAAATAAAATTTAATTATTTTTGTGGAATTTTCTGAGTTTTTAAAAGCTTTCAGTAATTATTTTAAAGTCAAAACAAATTTATTTGCAAAATTAATTACCAAATAATAGTTGGAAATATTTTATAAAAGTCCCAAATAACTCTAGGAATTTTTGTGAATTTTTCTAGAATTTTTGGGATTTATTTGCTATTTTCTAAAGCTTAAACGAATTAACAGGATTAGTTTAATTAGAAAAGTAATTTAAAACCCAAATCACATTTTGGGCCGAAACCCAAAACCCCAGCCCAACCCCTTTTTCCTGCGCGGCCCGAGCGCCCACACCCCCCCACCCGCACCGCACTCTCTGTCTCACACCCGGTCCCACCTCTCATTCTCTCACGCGCGCGCACGTTAAAACCACCTCAAAGCCCATCAGCCGTTGGATCTTAATCCAACGGTCAGATCTTGTATGATCTTCGGGCGCGGTCAGATCTTGTATGATCTTCGGGCGGTCCGAATGTTCCACCCAACGTGGACCGTCCGATCAAAATTGGATGACCACGATCCTTTGTATCTTTCGGAAGGTCCAAACGTTCCTAAGCAACATGGACCGTATGATCTAAATCCAACGGCCCAGATCCTAGCTTATCTCCCACGCGCTCCGAACAACCCATTCATTGTGGATCGTTCGATCTTGATCAAACGGCCAATATCCAACCACATATATTTTCTTTTATTTTCCTTTTCTTTTCTTTGACTGCCATGTGGGCCCGCGCTACAGTGTCGTCATCCCTGTCGTCTTCATCTCCGCGAGTCAACTGCCATTGTCACACACGATGAGCTTCGCAAACGGTTTCATTTTCAAACCTCCCCGCTCCTCGCACGTACATGCACACAACCGCATCCACCTCCGTCGTATTTCCCCCACCTTCTTCCCCTTTCTTCGCACCGGTTTCGCCCACGTTTGCCGCAACCGCCGCACACGACCTCCACGCCGCACCAGTGCCCTTGGCTCCTATAAAAGGAGGCCCCGAGTGCGCAATCTCCCCCACAATCCAACGCCGCCACCCATTGCCACCCTCTTGCTCAATAGCGCCTGAGATTTGGAGTTCTTCGCCAACGGTTGAAGTTCCCTTCTTCCCCGATTCCGGCGACAAGCCCCCTCCGTCCACCTCGACCACACCATCATCATCGCCGTGACACCGCGAAGCTGGTGCGCACCCTCACATCGCCGGAGGACCCTCGGAGCCCCTTCGTCGTCGACAACAGAACCTCGCCACCACCGTTTCCTCGTCGTCGGTCGCCTCTGTGCTCCTCTCGTCGTTTGGGTGAGCGCACCACAATCCCCGCGCCTTCCTCTTTCTATTGCGCACATCGCCGACCACCGCCGTGCAGTACACCACTGGCGACCATAGGGCCGAGAGCCTCGCCGCCCTTTTTGCCACTGTGGCTTAGCCACCTCACCACCACGTGCACGCCACATCACCGCCATCTCACCATTTCCGCCATGTGGCAATGACGTGTCCTGGGTGGACTTGGTCCATGAGGACTGAGCCACTTACAAATGGGCCCCACAAGTTAGGATTTCTTTTTAATTATTTTAATCCCGAAATCCTGAGGGCTAACATCACCCTTGCACAGTAAAATGAATTTTCTTTTAAAAACAATTTGAAAAATCTTTTAAAACCAGATTTAGGGATTAAACTTCTGAAATTCATATCTTTTGCATCCAAACTCTGATTTGAGTGATTCAAATTTCTAAAAATTGTATAAAATTATTATCTAGCTAAATAAACCAAAATATTTCTTTTTGGAGTTAAGTTGATATGTATTTTTGAATTTGAATTGAATTTATCGTATTTTCGCGTATAGACTTTGACAACTCCGGAGAGTTCGATCCTTCCGAGGACTTAGAGTTTCAGGACTTCAACGAAGGCAAGTTATACTATTGACCATGTTGATCCCAATACTTTAAAGTTATTTTCAGTTTTTAAATTATTACTGCCAGCATAATTGCTATTCAATTATTTCAATCCTCTGTTTTAAATACCTAGTTATTCCAATTTCCTCCTGTATGGCCAATTTGAATGTTGAGCATGACTACTTTGTCACCATTAGATAAAATGATATCGATAATAAACTTATGCTTAGCTAATACTTAGACCACAAATATGATTTTGGGAGGATTTAGCCAAATCAATCACAACTTGGTTTAAATTTGAATCTGTGGTATTGCTTTACCGTAGATGGTTTATAAAGATGGTTTTATTTAAAATAAAATCAAAAATGGATTTGAACTTGGGCGAAATAGATGAATGGTGGGTGCAAGTTTATGCACGACCTTAGTCTGGTTAAGATTAAGGCCCAGGGTTTGTTTTGAAAGATGCGCAAGTCAATTGAGTACCGGTCTTTGAGCCGCTTTTTGCTATGCCTTATCTACCACCACATATTTTGTATGGGCAGGATTTGGCTAAATAATTTGTGATTCCTTAGTGTTATTTGTGCCATGTTGATTGAGTGGGTGCCGGATGGACATTTATTCCCACCTAGCGCAAGATGGGGCTTCTGGAGGACGGTTAGTCCAAAGGAAGTGAAACCTTAGTGGGCATAAGCACATTAAGACAGAGCATTGTAAAGGCCTCATAATAACTACTCGGTCGCACGCCTATGGAAGCGTGTATTGGCCGACATAAAGAGCAAGTTATCTCTTGTGGTAAAGCTGTACAAACTCTGCAGAGTAGAAACTATTCGAATAGCCACGTTCGCGGTCATGGACATGCTAGCAAAGCCACTATAAGTTAGACTTTGTTTTTGGTTTTCAAAATGTTTTAACAAATGATTTAAGGATGGTTAATCCTTGTGAAAAAAATTGGGCGGTCAGCCATGTGATAGGAAGGTATCCTTCACCATTTCATATGGAGGTTATCCATACTATAAAGTTGTCATATTAAAAATCTGATTTTAGATATAGTATAAAAATGGCCTTGAAAAATTAATATGAGTATTTAAACTGAAAATGTTGCTTTACGCAAAATAAACCCTGCCATATTCATTTGTTTACCTTATGCATGCATCTTCATTCAATATTGGGTGTAACTCGCGAGCACGGTAGTAGTGCTCACTCTTGCTGAATAATTTTTATTCAGGAGGAGACTTCACTACTACACACAGCGTCATCACGCATGACGATTCGAACCGTCATCACGAGCGGTTTCGAACCGTCGTGTTGTTATATACGTGATATCTTTATTATCACGAGCGGTTCAAAACCGTCTGTGATATTATGATATCACAGACGACACTAGTTACGAACCATCTATGATATCTTAATATCACAGACGGTTCTAATTAATAACCGTCTGTGATATATATAATATCACAGACGGTTTTTGTTCGCATCCGTCTCTGATATCCTAATATCACAGGCGGTTCTCGTTAACAACCGTCTCTGATATCCTAATATCACAGACGGTTCGTAATTAGAACCGTCTGTGATATATACAATATCACAGACGGTTCTGGTTACCAACCGTCTGTGATATCCTAATATCGCGGACGGTTCTATTTACCAACCGTATGTGATGTTATCATATCAACGACGGTCGGTAACTAGAACCGTCTGTGATATCATCATATCACAGACGGTTTAACTATCGAACCGTCTGTGATTGTTCTTTAATCCTAACTAAAGTTTTTTTTATTTTCGGCTAGCCTCAGGAATTGCTAGCCATGCCCTCTGAAAACAAGCATGCAGAAAATAGATACATATCACAGATAAATCAATCGTTGACAACTCAAAGTGATCATTTACAACTCAAAATCAATTACAAAAGAATTACAACTACTCAATTATTGTCGCTAGAGTTAACAATTCGAATTACAAACTACTCAAAGTGAATTACAATTGAATCAATTGGTTGAAGGTGGTTCAGTGGTGTCGGCGAGTGAAACTCTCCGTCGGTGTGAACGATATCCATCGTGATGAAGCTACAGAGTCTCCCTTGAACCTCCAAGAGCTCCTTCGTAATGAGTGAATCTAATTGTATATTCAAACCCTGTAGCTAGCAGGAGTAAAGTAGTAAGCATATATATATATTTAAATTTATAATTAGAAAATAAGTATTGCGAGATTGACAAACCACAGGATCCTTCATCTTAGCACTCATGATTTCATGCATATGATGGCAAACGTAGAATGCACATTGTTCTTGTTTTTGCTGATGACACTGCAAAAATAGAATTACATATATATGTATAATCAGTTCGAGACGCATTATTACGAAGTATGATATATGATTATTGTGTTGCAGCTGTAACACCCTGGCTATCCGGAAGCCAAGATGTCACCTAAAACATCTAACATACATCCATAATGCGGAAGAACTTGAAACAAGTATATCAACTAAAGATAGCATTAAGATAAGCAGGACATGGTGAAGGTATCCTTCCTTCACCTTCTAAGTTATTTATCTTGAACATCAATAAAGAAGGTTCACACGCAGTAATAAATCAACATCCGGTGGAGAAGGTATCCTTCCTTCTCCAATTATAATTTAATTATTACAGTTCATCGTTAACGAATGAAATATGGAACTAAAATTTAGACTTGAACATGAATTTGATGTTGTGAACAAGTAGTGCGTGTCTACTCCTCCCAAGAGCCAACATCGGGGTTACCTAAAATAAACAAACAACGCAAGAGTGAGTCCATGACTCGGCAAATCTGATTATCAATAAGATAATCATTCAATATGAATAAGACAAACTCATCATCGAGTTCGATCACATCTGGCGATTACAAATGAAAACATGATATGAATGCTCAAAATCAAAGGAATGGACTGCACACATGCATATCACAGGTATAGCGATGAAACACCGTCGGTGTTCACTCAAGCCCATCTTAACAAAAATGCGGGGATCCACTTCCGTATGAAGAACGTTTCATACGGGTGTCAACATGCCCATCTTGGAGTTAATGGGTCTTACATGCCCATTCGGAATTAATGGGTCTTTCAAATCCACTCCGTGGGCGGACATGACAATGTCCAACACGCCCACATTGGAATGGTGGGACTTGCAATCCACTTTCATGGATGAAACATGCATAATGAATGCATAGAATGAAATACGAATATTGAAAGACATGATAACAAAACATGGATTCAACACATATGAAAGAACATAGACAATCCATCTTCTCTCGTATCATACCAAATCACAGCATGACCATATAAACATTCATCAATCACAATCATTAAGGGTGGCAATGTACTTGCCTTCCACGATGCGACGCGTTAGTCGGCAAAGGTGATACTCTAAACCGAGCTTCACCTCTAAACAAGTAAAATAATTTCAATAAGGACATAATACACCCAACACTACTAATCGATGCTAAACACTGCTTCACGATGACTCTAGTCATTAATACAAAACTTAAATGAAATCAACAATTTCTGACATAACTTAATTCTGGACAGCAGCACGGTAATTGACATATCTATTGGTCTGGAACTCGGAATGAGGTGAGACCAATTTCCATGGATTCTTAACTGACATATCTACAATACTCTGGTTGGGCAAAAGTTCAGATTTTGCCTCTAATAAAATTTATTACGGCTCAAATCTGTTGACTGAATTAATAGACAGAAATATCGGCTAAAATAAAATATCCATAACTTTTGTTGTACAACTCCAAATTGAACATTCTTTATCAATCTGAAAAGGTTATCAATTATCTACAATAACTTAGTTGTACGACATTCATATATTGTCTTTAACAAAAAGTGGCACACGGGTCAAAATTAAAGATAGAAAGCGACATACAAACTGGACAGACTGACATACAATCTGGACAGTCACAAAAAAAAGTGCATAACTTTTGATCTATAACTCCAAATGAAGTGTTCTTTATCAATCCTGAAAGCTAGTGATATCACCTTCAAAATTTGTTATGGGCAAGACCTCTGAATCACCCTCTAACTAGGCCATAAATCAACCTATACAGAGACTGCTAATTCTCGTCAGGATTCTGGACAGCAGATAGTAAATCTATCATAACTTTTGACTCAAAAGTCGGAATTCAGTGTTCTTGGCGGCCACCAAAGCTAAGATCAATATCTACAAAACTCTAGGAGATGGACAACCCAAATTCGGCATCTAAGATCACGAAACAGGCCACGCAACATTCAGGACAGAACTGAAATTCTAACGGCAGCAATTCAATCCAATCAAACTAATCGAATTCGCATCGAAACAACCTAAACAGCGAGAAATCGATCATTACCCTTGTAGAACCATCGGAGATCGCTGATCAAATCCACGAAGAAATTCTCCTTCAATCCTCTCTTCCTTCCTCTTCTTCTTCTTCCCACGGTCGGCCACAAGCAGCGGGAAAGATGGCGCCGGGAGAGGAGGAGCAGCAGCGGCGAGGCACTGTAGCACGCCGCTCTGTAGCACAGGCTACTGTAGCATGGTGGCTACTGTAGCAAATGGGGCTAGGGTTTGGTCCCCTCCCTCCCTTGCCTTCTAATGGGCTGCCGGCCCACTCATGGGCCTTGGGCCACTATGGCTGGCTCCCCTCTTCTCGAATATGGGTTGGCGGCCCATACTTCTCCTAAAATTCTGAATTTTAACTTATTTCCTCTCTAATCTTACAGACATTCGATATCGAATAATCGGGTATTACATTCTACCCCCTTAAATAGGATTAGACACGAATCCTCACACCGACCTCGTGAAAGGTCGGTTACAACTAAAAATTAATAACGGGTAACATGTACTCGATAAGAACAAATCTGAATAATGCTCGTGCATGCGAGCCTCCAGCTCTAAGTGGCCTCTTTCTCGGATGAGGACACCACAACATCTTGGCGCAAATCGGCGTCGCCTTTAACACTCGTCCGACACTTCCAGCTATACTCATCGGACGAGACTCGAAAGTAGATCCTACTCGATGGTCAGCGTTGTTAACGAATAACAAACTCGGATCTCCCGGTACTCACTCCACACCAAATGAAACCAAAAGTGAGTACAACGTGTAGGAATCCGAGACGGTCTTAACAAAACGCAGACTATCGAAAACAACCCAATGAACACAGGGTTAACCTTCTCCTTGAAGTCGAACCACACAACAAGCACATAGAGCACGGAAATCTTGTTCCACCTCTCCATTGAACTCTTCACGAACAAGGATCACCCTCTTTTAACAGGAAACATACAATCGAATTCTTTTAAGCAAACACTTTTACCGGCAAAACACATCTGAATAAGAAAAATTCACATCACAACTATCGTTACCAATCGAGTCTTGAAGAGTAAAATCCAAATCAATTTCATCAAGAAAACCTTTCCACTTTCCAAGTGGCAAATTGCGAATAAACGTCCACGAAAGCCAAAGGAGATCACTTGAGCGCTCAAACCAAAAACTTCTTTTGTTTTGCACGATTGGAAAAAAGCAAACATGCCAACACAACACCAACTCACCATGCGAAGATACGATCCAACAACATAAAGCTCAAATGAGTAACAAGAAAACGCTTCAATACCCAAGGTAACATCCTTTTTTTTTTCAATTCCTCTTTTAGGAATAAAATTTCTCTCAGACATTGGAATTCGAATTCATCGCATACGACAGGGCTCAAACCTCTTAATTTAACAACCTCAAATTAGGCTTAAACCGAAATACATCATCCACACCTTTGTGGAGAGACTCTATTGATTCCACTGAACACTCTGGACCACTCCTTCAACTGATGACATTAATTTGATAGAAGGCACCAAAGCCCCTCAAAAACCCATGCAATCTCATCACCTCCAACTTTCAAGAATATCACATCAAAATTTTCAGTACACCCGCTCATGAACTACAACAAAAGGGTTCTATCGACAATCATTCCACTACTCAGAGTACTCCAGTTTTCTTTCTCCTCTACACACCAATCTTTGGGTGACCAAAAGTTTAGTATGAAAACGGAAAGCCCAAATTTAACCTCCGAGACCTCTACAACGAATTCCTCTTATAACAAATAGTGAAATCATCGGATTAAATCTCTAACATCCCCACAAATCCGACATACTCACTCATTGACATCATCAGGAATCACTCACACAACATCGCAATACTTTCCAATTGTTTTACTCTATAACATTGATTAAGGTTTCCATACATTTGATAATCCCCAACATTTCAACATGAACCAAAGTTCTGGAACTACACTATACCATAGGTCCTACTTAGTCGAACAATATACAGTTTTACTTCGAAACCATACATCCCATCTGAATCAACTTCCCTCCAAGAGGCTCAGGTCAAAACCAACTCATCTTCTATTACTCCTCCAATAACTGGGTAGCTAAATCTCACCCCTACAATCACTTAACCACCACCAAACCAATTAACAACTTACGATTTGTAAAACTTTACAGCACAAACGGTTGATCCTTTCTCAAAAGAAAGAGGCGAACAAGAACAAATTTCACCACACAGGGAAAAAAATCTGCTGCTCACGGTGAGCACGAGACCAAAAGAAATAATCAGTAAAGAAGATGCGGGAAAACAAAAATTGAGTTCACGTTGAGTGCACGCATCCCTCGAAAGGGAATAGCAAATAACCACCAATAAGAGAAATGACATTGCGATTGAAACTTCGACAACTCTTGAGTGTAAAGAGCAAAGTTTATGAACAATTCAAATAACCACAAGTTACAAAACTTGACTCAAATTCTCAAATATTCCAATGCACTCTTTCCTTTAACACTTTGAAATTAATTTTTGACTAACATCGCTTTGCCACAACGTACAAGATAAGATCTTTAGTCCAAACCACAAGGACTAATTAAGAACCAATAAAAATTCTTCCATACGTTATATTTATTGAGCAGGTTCAACTACACAAGAAACATGAGATCCAAATAATCTCAACCACCAAACTCAAAACATTTCCAATTCTGAGATTTCGCGAAAAGCAAGTAGATTATTCTCCTCTTAAAGGAACCAACATAACTTCTTTGGTTGCAACCTCGCGTTGCCAACTCAAACCAAAGAGCCTTTAGAGTTAAACCACACAAATCTCTTAAGAAGCAACAGGACAATCCAATACCTTAATTTATTTAAAATAATTTCAGCTACCAGATGATTCATGGGCTCAAAGAAAATATCACGAAAGCTAAACTTGAATTATTCTCATCTCAACGATATCACCAAAGGCGATCAAATTACTATGGGTATTAACATCAATTTCACAACAACAATTAGAAAACACTTCAAAGACCCACGTGAAAAGAATGAATTGATTCTTTCTCAAAAGAAGAGACAAATGGAAACAATTTTCACCAACTAGAAAACTCATCCACCACTACTTGAACATGGGACCAAGAGAAGAAACCAATTAAGCAATGAACTCACAGAACATAAGTGGAGTCCATAGTTGAGCATAAGCCTCACAAGAATAGAATATCTAACCTTAACAGATAAGAACAAATAAGTATTCAAAATCGAAGCACTTGCATCATCAAGAACCACTGCAACTTTGTAACATATCGTTACTCGATAAACTTCATTTACCACATAAAGCTGAACCCCAAAAGATCATGAATACAAATCTTGAAATTTGATCATTTAGAGAATATCACCATGGGTGATCAAATTACCACGAGAATTAACCTCATTCTCACATTTTGACGATTTAATAACATCGACAACATACACTAGTACCAAGAATCATCAAACTTTATTACTCCATCCTAAAACTTCCCAAAGGGAATACAAACCACAAGGTTGAAACAAATTTATTATAACCGATTATGCTAAGCAATAACAATATCACAACGCACGCTATCAAAGACTACTTACGAAATTCATCTACTCAACCGTTGGTGTTGCTCAACACCTTCTTCAAATAACTCATTAACAATTGATGATTGTACTAACCATGTGTATACATACGGTACTAATTCCATTTGCAATCACATAACCAAATATAAACATAGATTCACATTTCACCTTTATTCAGAAATCATTTCAAAACATGATTAAAGATTCACTAACATAATTTCCTATAAACAAGGTTTCATGAATCGATACACCAGCACCTATCCGTACTTTATACAAGTTTCAACAATTTTTGCATACCAGGAAATAGATAAATCTAGCTCTTATGTAAGATCTATAGGTTCTGAATGGATATGGACAATCTTTATTTAACATACACCAGGTATCAAATACAAGGACATTTCAAATTAATAAATTTCAATTTCATGGATGGTAGTTAAGAATAATTGATTTGCACCATGCTAAAAACCCAACTTGGTAACCCACATCATAGCAATTTATTCGTTTAGTTATAACTTCTCATTTTAAGCATGGCAAGTCATCACAAAAGGATTCTAACGTCTTACTTCAGCAAAAGAGAGACTTCAAATTTCAACGTTCAAGTAATCCAAAGAAACACATAAAGCAAAAGCTTTTCCATGCAAACGAACTTACAATGAAACTCTCACTAACCAAGCTATCAAACGAGTAAATGAGTCATTTTTTCAATGAGAAAGAAGGAGCAACCATGAAAACATCAATCTTGCCAATTGACAACGATCACAAGTAGTAAAAGCAACTCAACGATAAAAGCAATAATTGTTTGAGAGAACCAAGAGGATCTATTGAAAACCATAAACTATCATGAACCACAAACCGTGAGAAATTCATCAACCACCACGGACAAGAAGCGCCAAAATCGAATTGAAAGAAGAGAACAACTTTCTAAAGTAACTCATACTTAGTACCTAAAACGATGATACTGGGTAACTACTCCTCTAACCACGTCTTTGCGAGCGGTGGTGTAACTCGTGAATCGGAGTAACAACCACGACCTCCACTTATTATCATCCGTTAACAACACGCTTCACCAAAATACTCAATTATGAATATGCGGGATCATCTCACGACAATCAAAGTATTAGTTCATAGATAATGAATATCATAGTAGATCATAGATTAACAACAAGAAAGATAATACAAAAGCAACTCAACAATTGCTCAACGAATGAAACATAACAATAGAAATGCGAAGCAATAGATTCCCAACCCCACCCACATGCACGAGTGTGTCATTTTAATGTCTTCTATTGTGGGGACCCCGGTAATTATCTCCATAAGACTGAGATTAGACAAGCTCTTAGGGACATAATTACGGGTCTCCGGTAAACGAATTCCAATTTAACCCTTTCCAAGTGAGAGGCTTAGCCGAATACTAGAGCCTCAACGATCATGCGCGCTGCTCCCTTGCGAGCGCTACATGATTGTCGATTCTCCCTCGATTCGAAGCACTACACTCGGTGGGTTAAATGGGACTTCATCAACACCGAGTATGACATATATTGGTTCCCAAGATCAATGACCAATATACTCATACCCTCATCCAACGTTGATTACATCCATACAACGCATACAACAAGGAATGAAAGACATACTGCATAAAAGTTAAGGTCTCTGATTTATTACAAGCGCCGACCGCCAAATTTAAAACAGTATCAAGTAGCAATGAATTAAATAGATAAAGCAAAAGACCAGCGGTGGTATGCCCAACACCCATCGGCAACCGATCAAGTTAAATGGCAACACACTACTCGTTAGTGTCGCCCAAGTCGACACTAGCGAGATCGTCGTAATCATAACCTTCTCACTGAAAAGGCCAGCAAACATCCGCCGAGTACAAGTGTACTCAAGTCTTACACAAATAAAAATAGTTATGCATAAGGGTCATTCAAAGGATGGCTCATATTGGTTTAGTTTTGCGAAAGAGACGCAACAATTTAACATCCTACACATACTAGTTTTTCATGTGCCCATTTAAAATCAGATTTGAAGTAGAAGTAAAACATGTAGTAAAACATTTCAGTAATAAACAATTGAATCATACCAAGACCAAAGTGGCAGCCCACTTTGATATACTAAACACATGAACAACCCGTTCATGACGAATACCAAGTTCAACCACAATTTTAATTAAAAGTCTAACAATAGTAACTCCCGAACTCAAGCGGTTGTCCATAACGTGGACACGCTATTCGAATAGATTTATACCCTGCGGGGTGTACTACTTTACCCACACGACTTGATTAGCCCGTAAGCCTCCGGAGGCCTCCGAAATAGCACACTTCCTATGGTATGCCTGGTAAATCAAGATCTGATCATTTTCAAGAAGAAAGCCCCATTGGGCTAAGTCCCCTTGTGAGATGGTTCCTTGCCTAGTACAAGCGTCGATAGCACTTGCTAGGGGCTCACAAGTTATATTGGAAATACCGATGCAATCAAAACAAAAGAATTGGTGCTCCCTTGCACACTATAAAGGATTACATCGGCTCCTCAAAGAACATAGGATTTCACGGTCGCTATGCCCCTTACACCACCAAGGACTTAACACAATAAAACCCTCCCCCTACTTAACCATACGGCACCCATACACCGCGTGTGGCAGCACGAGTGTACTTGAATTAACGACGTTACCAAAGTTCGGTCCTCAATTGTCCAGACAAGTCATTCCACATACCCAATTCTCGTGCACAAAGACACCATCACTAACCAACACTTGTCCGGACCAAATCTCATTTAGAAATGACAAAGTTTTACTCATAAAACAGCTACAAAGATCTGAGGTAAAAACATAAAGTAAGAGTTGTGTGTATCCCAAAACCATCGGGTTATTCCCGACGATCGAACTCCGTATCTAGACTTGCATGGCTAAGCAATTCTATAGCCCAAAATTCACACATCCTATCTTAAGCATATGGGAGTTGGCATAATTCAAGATTAACCTCAAGCATAGGACATAACTAAACTACACATCACAAAAATATTGACATAATCAAAATAGCATGCAAGCAATTATCATTGCACTAACTTAACCAAAACTGGGATCAATTATGATGCAAAAGAAAGTTCAAATGATGCTTGCCTTGCTGGTACAGTAGCTGCTCGCTCTCAGTAGCGTAAGAGTCGATATCAATATGCTCGGGATCTATATAATTATAACATCAAATAAATACCGAGAAAACAACTCAAAAACCAAAATGCTCAAAATGCATGATTTTTCTACAGTAGTTAGATCATGATTTTAAATGGATTTAGGTAAAAGAATTATTTCAGTTTGATTTAGTATATGGAAGTTATAATGGTTTGAATTTCAGATTTCAATATGCCGTCATTTATATAATTTAATTATGAAGTGAAATTTTGTAGAACAGTGGTGGGGTGAAGGATTACATAGGTAAATAGGTAATATTATTACAAGTTCAGAATAGTTGAGTTTGTCCCATTTGGAGTTCTTATGATTTAGTTATTGATTTTCAAAGTCATCAGCCTTTTATAGTATACAAATAATGGAGTTAAGGAGTGTATTCTCCCAAAATAGTTTCTATGACAGAGGTAATGTGGAGACCATTTTTAGAATTAAGTTCACTGAAAATGAAAATTATCAGAAGTGGTCTCACTATTTTGGAGTTTTCAACATTTACTTATGTTTTTTAAAGATTTGAGTCATTTTTCTATTGTACAAATAATGGTTCTAATGGATTAATTTCCAAATAATACTCTCTGCTACAGAGACAAGTTTGAAACAAATTTTAATATAAGGTTCATTAAAAATGAAAATTTCCAGAAGGGGTTTCATGTGATTTGGAGGTGATATGAAATAGTTATGCATTTTAGAAGTTACCACTGTTTTTCAGTGTAAAAGTAATTCTTTTTCCAGATTTTCTAAAAGAACTCAGTATTTTTCTCACGCACCCGCAGCTAGCTAACGCGGCTGACAAGTGGGACCGGGTTCAAGGGTTTGACCCAGTCAAAAAGACTTGGCCTCGGCCGAAGCTAGGACGAAGACGTATTCCAAGAATACGTTTTTCAAACCTCCAAACGTGAAACCGTCCTAAGCATGCTAGGAATACGTTTTCTCTTTAACGAAAACGTACTCTACAATTTACGCATCCACTTAAACAACCTGGGGCCCACAAGTCTGTGACTGTAAACCTCACTAAGCCACGTCATTAGATTAAGCTAATCCGACAATTACACTGTTTTCGGTTGTCAAAACCGACAACAGTGCCATGCTCTGCCGCGGCGTTGCCGCACTCGCCGGCGGCGAGGGAAGGATGGAGAGCGCGGTGTACAAGCTAAAACGGAAGGACATTAGTGAGAGCTACCTTCCGGTGGTGACTTTGCCGGAGAAGAGCACGGTGGCGTCTTGCGGCGGCGTTGAGCGGAGGAGGCGTGCGGTGCCGAGGATCTCGAGGAAGGAACCACTCCGAGGCAAATGGGTGCTGGATCTACACTCTGGGCGCAAGCGACGCCGAGGAAGAGGCACGGAACCAAGGGTCTTCGTGTTCAACTCCGGCGGCAAGAACCGTGGGCGGTGCGAGAGGGTCACCGCGGCGGTGGCGTTCGAGAACAAGAAAGGATAAAGTGAGGTGGGAGTAGAATCGGGGCACCCGTGAGACGGTCCCAAAGGAGGGAATGGCACAGGAGCTCACCGTGCCGACGTCGGGAAGAAGACGAGCTTCCACGGCCGAGAGTTAGGAAACTAGAAAACACAGAGCTCCTGTGCCATAATCGACAAATTAAGAGAGGGGTTCCACTCCCTACAATCTAGAACATGAGGTGACGCACAAGAAATGAAAAGGTTCTTACTGGAGATGAAGATGACACCGAGGTTGCTTCAGAGCGCTTACGGGACCTCCAATGGCACCACCGTGGCCCGGGAGCTACAAGCAACAAGAGAGGTCGAGCTTAGCAAAAATGGACGAGGGATTGCACAAGAAGCAGATTGGAACCACCCGGTGGGAGCTTACCCAAGTAGAAACCGAGGCAAAGCTTCCCTCTTCTCCGCCAACAGGAGAAGAAGTGAGCCAAGGTAGGCGAGGAGGCGGTTTTAACCCGAGTGAGTGACGGCAATGGGGGCGGCGTTAGACAGGGACGCTCGGGGATTGGCTATGAGGGGCGGTGGATCCACGGGGTGAGAATCGCCTCAACGGCCGAAACAGGGAAGTTCGAACGCGTGGCGCTGGCGCTCTGAGTCGGAGGTGATAGGAAGAAGACGAAGCTGACAAACGGGGCCCACTGGTCAGCGATACAAGGCGTGGCGCGGTGCGTAGCGAATGGCTTGATCAGCACCGTCGGATTGCGAATGGACGGACGAGATGATTGGGGGCATTCGGACAGGTCGACGGGGTGGCGAGATCTGGACTGTTGATCTTCAATCCGACGGACGCATGTGAGGTGTAGTTAGGCGGTTGGGTCGAGTCGATCAGAGCTGACTTCGAGTCGGAGGAACGATGCTAGGTTTGGGCTAGGTTTGACCGCAAATTTAATTTATTTCTCTCTACTTTGACCGAGGCTTAGAAATAGAAATAAATTTCCAAAAATTATGAAATAAATTGTGGAGGTTCCTGAGATGATATAGTTCCCATAAAAATTATAAAACCCTACTGTTCATAGTATAGTTTGTGATATTTAATTTTAAACATGTTGTATGTCTATGAATGTTGTTTGAATTTTAATGGGGTTCAAACTAGTCCTAAAAATTTGGGAAAAATTATATTAATTCATGATAATTAATTTAGTATTTGAATAAATTGGTTCCAGATGATGATCCCAACTTTTTATCACTGATTTGAATTGAAAAATGAATTTTGATGTGTAGGTTCACCTCAAATTAGATTTTCCAAGTACAATATAATATGAAATGGTTTGAATTCAATAATGCATGCTAATGAAATACATATTAATCCATTTTAATTGTTGGGGCTGTGACATCTATTAACCACGGACCTAAAGCCCGCTCTGATACCAACTGTAACACCCTGGCTATCCGGAAGCCAAGATGTCACCTAAAACATCTAACATACATCCATAATGCGGAAGAACTTGAAACAAGTATATCAACTAAAGATAGCATTAAGATAAACAGGACATGGTGAAGGTATCCTTCCTTCACCTTCTAAGTTATTTAATCTGAACATCAATAAAGAAGGTTCACACGCGAGTAATAAATCAACATCCGTGGAGAAGGTATCCTTCCTTCTCCAATTATAATTTAATTGTTACAGTTCATCGTTAACGAATGAAATATGGAACTAAAATTTAGACTTGAACATGAATTTGATGTTGTGAACAAGTAGTGCGTGTCTACTCCTCCCAAGAGCCAACATCGGGGTTACCTAAAATAAACAAACAACGCAAGAGTGAGTCCATGACTCGGCAAGTACGATTATCAATAAGATAATCATTCAATATGAATAAGACAAACTCATCATCGTTCGATCACATCACAACCGACATAAATGAAAACATGATATGAATGCTCAAAATCAAAGGAATGGACTCGCACACATGCATATATCAGATAGCGGTGAAACACCCGTCGGTGTTCACTCAAGCCCGCATCTTAACAAAATGCGGGATCCACTTCCGTATGAAGAACGTTTCATACGGTGTCCAACATTGCCCATCTTGGAGTTAATGGGTCTTACATGCCCATTCGGAATTAATGGGTCTTTCAAATCCACTCCGTGGACGGGACATGACAATGTCCAACACCGCCCACATTGGAATGGTGGGACTTGCAATCCACTTTCATGGATGAAACATGCATAATGAATGCATAGAATGAAATACTTAATATTGAAAGACATGATAACAAAACATGGATTCAACACATATGAAAGAACATAGACAATCCATCTTCTCTCGTATCATACCAAATCACAAAGATGACCATATAAACATTCATCAATCACAATCATTAAGGGTGGCAATGTACTTGCCTTCCACGATGCGACAGCGTTAGTCGGCAAAGGTGATACTCCTAAACCCGAGGCTTCACCTCCTAAACAAGTAAAATAATTTCAATAAGGACATAATACACCCAACACTACTAATCGATGCTAAACATCGCTTCGATGACTCTAGTCATTAATACAAAACTTAAAATGAAATCAACAATTTCTGACATAACTTAATTCTGGACAGCAGCACGGTAATTGACATATCTATTGGTCTGGAACTCGAATGAGGTGAGACCAATTTCCATGGATTCTTAACTGACATATCTACAATACTCTGGTTGGGCAAAGTTCAGATTTTGCTCTAATAAAATTTGGCCCACGGCTCAAATCTGTTGACTGAATTAATAGACAGAAATATCGGCTAAAATAAAATATCCATAACTTTTGTTGTACAACTCCAAATTGAACATTCTTTATCAATCTGAAAAGGTTATCGAATTATCTACAATAACTTAGTTGGCACGACATTCATATATTGTCTTTAACAAAAAGTGGCACACGGGTCAAAATTAAAGATAGAAACTGACATACAAACTGGACAGACTGACATACAATCTGGACAGTCACAAAGAAAAGTGCATAACTTTTGATCTATAACTCCAAATGAAGTGTTCTTTATCAATCCTGAAAGCTAGTGATATCACCTTCAAAATTTGTTATGGGCAAGACCTCTGAATCACCCTCTAACTAGGCCATAAATCAACCTATACAGAGACTGCTAATTCTCGTCAGGATTCTGGACAGCAGATAGTAAATCTATCATAACTTTTGACTCGAAAGTCGGAATTCAGTGTTCTTGGCGGCCACCGAAAGCTAAGATCAATATCTACAAAACTCTAGGAGATGGACAACCCAAATTCGGCCTCTAAGATCACGAAACAGGCCACGCAACATTCAGGACAGAACTGAAATTCTAACGGCAGCAATTCAATCCAATCAAACTAATCGAATTCGCATCTGAAACAACCTAAACAGCGAGGGAAATCGATCATTACCCTTGTAGAACCATCGAGATCGCTGATCAAATCCCACGAAGAAATTCTCCTTCAATCCTCTCTTCCTTCCTCTTCTTCTTCTTCCCACGGTCGGCCACAAGCAGCAGGAAAGATGGCGCCGGGGAGAGGAGGAGCAGCAAGCGGCGAGGCACTGTAGCATGCCGCTATCAGAGCACGGGGCTACTGTAGCACGGCGTCTACTGTAGCAAATGGGGCTAGGTTTGGTCCCCTCCTCCCTTGCCTTCTAATGGGCTGCCGCCCACTCATGGGCCTTGGGCCACTATGGTCTGCTCCCCTCTTCGAATATGGGTTGGCGGCCCATACTTCTCCTAAAATTCTGAATTTTAACTTATTTCCTCTCTAATCTTACAGCATTCGATATCGAATAATCGGGTATTACAGCAGCGCGTACCGGAAATCGCGTCCTGTGTTGCAGTGTGGCGCTCGATCCCTTGTATGCCCCTCCATCGGCAACATAGGTGATGAACGACCTACATGTTTCCAAAAAGTTAACCTCTGCCATTTCAAATGAAGGAAGACTACAATAGAGTTATGTATGGAGGAAATAAGCATACCTGTCAAGTATTCCTTGCACAAGGGTGAAGTCGTGCGTTTTGCTGAGTAGTGAATCAAGGTATATTACCTTGTTCCTCTTTGGTACAATGACTAAAAGGATCCAGTGGAAGCTACGATCATGTATGTCGTACAAATGAAATTAAACCTAAGATCGTGTTGCGTATAAATTACAAATAAAATTTATATAGCAAGTAGTGAAGCACTTACTTCTGGTTGTAGGGCACCAGTATGTAGTCCTTGTCATCCTGAGCAAGCAATCCCGCCGTTATGTATTTCACGACGTAGGATGCGTCTTCCTTGGATGGTTGGCTCAGAGACCATGTGTGGTCGAGGAAACCCACCGGTTCTCCGCATCCCGTGCATTTTTCATCATGTATCTATGTATATAAGCAATGAGTTGTGATATTTTCATCATGTATCTATACATAAGCAATGGTTTGTACACACTTACAAAGGTCCAAAGATCGTAGAAGCGGCGCCGAGGGCTTGGAGGTTGAATAGGTCGAATAAGTTGTTGAAGCCCACAACGGCGGTCTTACTCGTGGAGGAAATGCTCCTTCGTGTATTTGACGACGATTCCAAAATCGTACCGTTTATCTTTGGTCTTACGCATGTACCAGGTATGCAAAGACTGACAACCTAGTCCAGCGTAGCCTAATACTGTGTTGCTCAGCAACGGAATTCCGAGGGAGTATTTCCTGGGAGGCGGAGGCGCCTTAATTTTCTGCGATTTCGACTTGGACTTAATGACTTGCCCGCTACGCGTCTTCCTGTGAGACGACTCGGGAACCGATACGGCGGCACGCCATTCTGGTTCCTTCAGCGTCTTATCCACGGGAACCGATACGGCCGCACGCTTTTCTAGTTCCTTCAGCGTTTTCTCCACGGGAACCGATACGACGGCACGCTTTTCTGGTTCCTTCAGCATCTTCTCCACGGGAACCGATATGGCGGCACGCTTTTCTGGTTGCTTCAGCGTCTTCTCCACGGGAACCGATGAGGCGGGCTTCTGAACCGAAGGTTGAGGCGGCACTGCAGGATTGTGTCCAGATGGTTCAGGTGGAGTCATCGAGGGTCCTGTTGGAGAGGCATGATCGTGTCGAGATGGTTGAGGTGGAGTCATCGAGGGTGCTGCTGGAGAGGCTTTCAGAATCGAAGGTTGAGGCGGCACTGCAGGGTCCAGGACGATGTCCTTCTTGGGCAACTGGATAAAAGTGTACAAGGCATCTCCTAGTGTTCTGATTTCTTTGTTCGGGCAAATCTCCAACGGGACGACCCTTAAATTTTCATGTACCATGTCCACTTGGACCTTGGCGTAACCCTGCGCCACCTGGGCACCGTGCTGCACTATCCCTTCCTGGCATGGATACGCCATCCCCTGCCCAGCCTCAATAGACAACCCAACCATCCTCACTTGGAGCGTGCAGGGTGTCGCCTCCTACAAAACGATACTCAATTAGCTAAGGCGTCCTATAGGTCTAACTTTGGAGCATTCCAAAGATGTACATTACCTTGATGGCGTCGATAGGTAATTGGATGTCATTATGCTTATAATTTTGCATGGACGCAACGCTACTCCGATGTTGAGTAGGACTGGCTCCCAAAATAACAGGGGCGCCTTGCGATTGGTTGAGGAGTTGATTGATTTGATCCTCCAATCTTGCTATATGTCCTTCAAATCTTGCAGTAAGCCTCATTTCCAACTGGTGGTCGTACTCATCCTTGGATCTCTTCCTACTCCTGTATGTGTAGTAGTCGTCTGCGAATCCATCCCTCCAAGGTACGTTAACCCCTTTGCCTCATGTGCGACCCGGGTGCTCCTTGTTTCTCAGGGTCATAGATAGTATATCCTTCTCCCTGTCTGATTGGAAGGAGCCTCCGGAACATGCAAAAGTCAATGCAAGGAGGTCATCATGTTATTATAGACAATATGAAGTTATGAACTTATTAACAACTAGGTAGTTCGACATATTTACCACATGTTTGGCCACCTCCTGGTCTGCCGGGTTTGTGAAAGAGATTCCGCCCGAAGACGTGGTTGATGCCCTCGCTCTTAACCAGGAGAGAGCGCGCTCATCTCTGATCTCAGCAAATGGCCTTGTTTCGTTCTCGTCCTCCGCCGCCCATTGCGCGGATTTACCCTCGTACCCAGCGGTGCCGAGTTTGTGGGGGTGAGTGTTCAGTGTCTGGAGAGCCTTGTGCGCCGCACATTGCTGACAAAATTTTCACAAAGGCGTCCCATATTGTAACACCCTGGCTATCTAGAAGTCAAAATGTTACCTAAAGAATCTAACAAACAACCAAAATCAAAAGTATTGAGACAGAATTCCAAGTTATAACATAAGGAAGGAGGTCCACTCTAATAGCATAATAACACAAATATAGTCTGAACCTATGTAAGTCAAGTACCAAAGCGGAAATTAAACATCCACAACCAAGAGGGAGACATCATCCACATGCCACCTCAATTATTACAATTTATCACTAAACAAATGAAGGAAAAAAACCAAGTTCTATTATTGAAACTGGAATATGGTGTTGTGTGTTTAGTCCATGTCTACTCCCTCCCAAAAGAGTAATCATCAACGGCTCCCTAAAACAAAGCAACAAAACAAGAGTGAGTCCAGGACTCAGCAAGTACAGCGAATAAAAGGACATACTTCACGTAGAAACATGGCACTATAAGATTATCTAAAAAAATGTACTGAAATGCATGGATGCCATGAACTGGTTGGACTGCACTCACACTTATACCGGTATAGCTAGTGACACACCCGTCGGTGTTTACTTAAGCCCGTATTTATCGAAAAATGGGGATCCAAAATACCGTATCAAGAACGTTTCATACGAGTGTCCAAAACTGCCCACATTGGAATGGTGAGACTTCACTTGCCCATACTGGAATTGATGGGACTTTAGACTCCACTCCCGTGGAGCTCCACTCCCGTGGACGGAACATGAACATGGATGCATGAATAAACTTATGAATAATGACTAATATCATCTCCACACATATGAAAGAGCATACGCAAAGAACATAATCATCAGAACCTCTTGACTACTATAATCTCCACTCCCGTGGATATTCCACTCCCATGGACGGAACATGAACATTGAAGATTCTCACATATCAACAAAACACAATACTAATCATCGACAATCCAGTGTTTACAAATCACACAACACTCATTGTACTTGCCTTTAGCGTTGCGATGCATTGGGAGGCAACGATGAAGCCACTAACCTTGGTGCCTCACCCCTACACCAAAGTTACTCAATAAGAACCAAGGCATCAAGACACTACTCGCATCGCACCTAACTCATATCTCAACCCCATCACTTAATTTTACACGTTGCTTGAATTAAACCATATTCTAGTAGAAAGCTTTATCGGACAGCAGCAGTAAACGTAGCATAACTTTTGATATAAAACTCGAAAAGGGGTGTTCTCAGGTTTGTTTGAAAGGTAATGAAATTATCTACAACAACCTAGTTGGTGGAATTCTATATGTATCTAACTCCAAAAGACCGACAAACACTTTCTGTCAGAACTACCGGCAATTCTGGATAGTAGCACGATAAATGCCATAACTTCTAATTGGCTAAACCAAACTTAGCGTTCTTTATAAATATCAAAAGCTAAGATCAAGGCCTACAATAACCTATTTGGGTGAAAGACCTGAATTTTCCATTAACACAATCATATTTTAAAACACAACTTGATAGTTCATTTTCATTAGGATTCTGGACAACAGAGACGGAAACTATCATAACTTTTGATCCGTACGTCGGAATTTAGTGTTCTTGACGGCCACCGAAAGTTAAGAACGAAACCTACATAACTCTAGGAGATGGACAACTTGAATTCGGCATCTAAAACCCCGAAATCGGCCACGTAACAATCTGGACAGATCTGGATTTGTAACAGCAGAGTTTCGATCCAATCAAACTAATCTAATTCGCATCTAGTAATCAACAAACAGCGAAGAAAGCACTTCGTTACCCTTGAAGACTCGCGGAAAGACGATGATCAATCCCCCACGAAGAAGTCCCTTCTTCTCCTCCTTTCTCTCCCTTCTTCTTCCTCCTGATGGCCGGTAGCAAGGAGCAAAGAAAGGGGCGACATGGAGGGCGTGGCGGCAGGGGAGGAGGGTTGCTGTGGTGGTGGTGGTGCATCAGTAGCTGCGTGCTACAGTAAAAAAAACCTAGGGTTTGGTTGGCCCCTTCTTAAACCAACTTCCCACTTGGGCCAAACAACGTGGGCCGAAAGCCCAAGATTATTTCTCCTCTAAAAATCTGATTTCTCTTTTTAATTCCTGTTAAATACCTTTCTCATTTCAATTAACTCTCTAATGTTAAAGAGGATATTACATAATCATTGATGGATACTTTCCTTGTTAGGAGAAATCCCTCTCTAAACTATATTGCACTCGAAAATTGAATAAATTTCTCTGCCCCGAATAATACATTCTCTCAAATTGATATTCGGGGTATTACATTCTAACCCCCTTAAATAGGATTCGACCCCGAATCCTCACACAACACTATGTGAAAGAACAACCACAACTGAGAACTATCAACGGTAACCACGTACCTGAAGTGAACAAATCCGGATAACGCTCGCGCATACGAAACTCCAATTCCCAAGTGGCCTCTCTCTTGGACTAGCGAGACCACAACACAAAGACGTACAATGACGTTTGTCCTAACACTCAACCCAACCTTTCCAGGTACACTTATCAGAGGAGGATCGAGGGTAAGACCTTACTCGATGGTCAACGTCTTTAATGAAATCCCAAGCTTTAAATCGCTCAGCTACTCACTTAGCACCAGAACACACTAGACGTTGCATACATCACGTACGGACCCGAGACGGTCAAAGCGATACGCCAACTTCCTAATTTCTCCAACTATCAAAAACGAACCAACGTATCTAGACCAAACTCCCCTTTGGTACGAAAACACACAACAAATGCCTAGAACCACCCCTCGGTACACGTCCGTGCGTCCAGTACCGGTGCATATGCCATGCCGCATGTCTACTTCGGGACCACACGCGCCATGCACCATATGCCCACGCCCCTGTCCCGCACGTGCTCGTGCAGCGAAGGTTGATGCTCAAAATCAAACTCTTCATCTAACAAGGGCCACCTCCTTTAAACAAGAATGCACAACAGAACTGGTTCTTAAACCACTGATTCACAAAGAGAATCCAACTGGAAATAGAGAGTTCTCGTCGTATCCACGCAATACTAACTCTCCACCAAAAGGGTAAAACCCTAAATTTGACAATTCATCACGAAAACAATCCCACTTTCTAAATAGGCAGTTTACGATTGAATACCACGAAAGCCAAAGGAGAAATCACTCGAATGCCCAAACCAAATACTTCTTTTGGTTTGTCTGAATTGGAAAGAATCAAACACGCTAACACAGCACCAACTCCAAATTGCGGAAGAGATCAGTCAACAACACAAGCTTAAGCGAGAATAAAGAAAACGCTTCGCTACCCAATAAAACATCCTTTTTCTCAGTTTTCTCTTTTAGGAATAAAATTTCTCTCAAACCTTGGAATTCGAATTCGTCGCATACCACACGTGATCAAACCTCTTAAGTTAACATCCTCAAGTTATGCTCCAACCGAAATACATCGTCCACACCTTTGTGGAGAAGTTCTATTGGTCCCACTGAACACTCTCTAGATAATTTCTTCTACTAATGAAATTAATTTGATGGGAGGCACCCAAAACACCACAAAAATGGATCCCACGCAATCACATCACCTCCAACTTTCAAGAATAACAACTCAAAATCCTCAGTACACACGCTCATGTACTACATCAGAAAGGTTCTATCAATGATCATTCCTGTTGGAAATATGCCCTAGATGCAATCATAGAGATGATTATATTTCATTATGTTCATAACTTTTGATAATATGTTATCTTGTTCCTTAAATGAATCATCAGTTATATAGATCAATGAGTATGTGACTTGTTGGTGAAACTCTTTATCTTATATGATGTCGTTCTAAAAGTATCCCTGGTCGAATGTCACTTGTCAGAACACCAGTGACTCTACGACCAGTACATGTATTGATTGATGACCATATTTCACCGGTCATGGATATAGAGATATCGAATCAATAATGTGGACATATGTTAGAGAACATAGTGTTGGATAAGACCCACCTTGAGACACTATTGAGATTGTTATGATTCTATGTGTCGTTAGTTGGTCTCAAGCAATGATGATGTATAATCCTTAGACCTGAGATCAGCATGGTTTCCTACATGTGTAATAGCACTCTTAGGGGTTGCCAAACGCTACTACGTAACTGGGTAGTTATAAAGGTAGTTTTCGGGTATGCTATGAAACATGCGGAGGAATGTGACTGGTCGGATATGGGATTTGCCCCTCCTAACATAACGGAGAGATGTCTCGGCCCTCGTTGTGGTCGAATAAAGAAAGTGCATGGACATGCCACTAGTGGTCGGGCGTCGACCACATGAAGTTATTCGACACTTGATCGAAAGTATTGAATAGTCCATGGATGACATATTATCTCACCGGAGTTCAACCGATGTCGTGAGGCAAAGGGAGAATACACAAGCGGGCCGCTCAGCTGCCGAGGTCGTAGATCGGTCGGTCGATGGAGATGCGACCTAGTCGAAGACTACTCGAACATAATCATCAACTAGTCGTAAGGAGTTGCTAATCGTCGTAGTTAGATACTAATCGGTCGTAAGGAGTTACGAACGTTGTAATCGATTATGAACTGTCGTGACTAAGCGCGAGCTGGTCGTAAGTGATAAGGACCGGTCGTAGATCATATTGCATTAAGGTTCGTCCGATATATTCGTGTGTGTTCGGAATCGTTATGTGTCGCTAGGTACCGCGACGACTCGTGAACGGGAAAGAGTTTCCAGTCACAACCGATTACACACGAACCTATATGGTCGCACACTTAAAGGGCTAGGATTTGATTTGGATGGTGATCCGAATTCTTATAGGCCACGAGTTCCTATTGGGCCTCTTGTTCGGGACCCATTATGGATGCCTATATATAGAGGAGCGGTGGCATGGGGTATGATTGATCAATCTTTCGGAAGAAATCCCGAAACCCTAATAGCCACGCTCTCCTCAACCACGCCGCCGGTGCTAGCACTCCTGCGCGTGGTGTCCCTGCCCCGTACGTGTGGATATCTTGGAGGTGTTGTTGCAAAGCATCAACACTAGGACGATCCGCGACTCAAGACATTCATCGGAGTAGGAGGAGAAGGCGCGCGACAAGTACGACTATGACTGCTTCAACTCGCTACATCGACTCTACTTTCGCTACGAGTCAGCGTGTCTAGTGGTAATCTCGTGATCTATTACTAGCGGAGGTTCCTTGGTTGTGCGGTAAAAATTTTTGTTTGTGCTATCGTAGCCTTCCCGCAATCCTTCAATTCCACTGCTCAGGAAACGTCATTATCTAATTTCTCTACACAAAATCATTGGGTGACAAAAAGTTTAGCATAAAACAATGCACAGCCCAAATTTAACCTCCAAGACCTCTACAACGAATTTCTCTTATAACAGATAGTAAAATTATCGGATTAATTCTCTAACAACCCCACAAATCTAACATACTCTCTAATTGACATCATCAGGAATCATCCACACATTATCGCAATACTTTCCAATTGCATTACTCAATAAAATGATCAAGGTTTCCATACCTTCGATAATCCCCAATATTTTAACATGAACTAAGGTTCTGGAATTACACCATACCATAGGTTCTACTTGGTCGTACCACTATTCGGTTTTACTGGCCACACATTCCTTTGAAAGATTCTAACTTCAAGAAAGTTACTCATTGAAACCAAGTCATACCCGACATTAACTCAACATTTCCTACCATCTCCAAAGTTGTCGTAACGACTAGAGTTCTCACAATTCTACCCTCATTGAACCACACCAACACAATTCTTCTACACAACCATATAAGGTACCCAATCATGGCACTCTCATGAATTGACCAATATTTTCCATACTTGTAAACAATTTCTAAAGTTCCACTTAACATGAACGAAAGATCTTGAACCACAACCACTATAGGTTCTAGTATTTGCACTAATGCCAATAGTTTGGCCCCAAAGACCAAACTTCTATTTAAGTCAAACCCTCTCCAAGGATTACTCCAAGAAATCAACTTATCACTCAATGCGTCTCAATCAACTTGACTTCCAAAGTCTCACAAGTCATTTAGTTGATCACCACCAACCATTTGCCATTATACACTCTAAAAGGTTTTGTGAAACAAATCCATTATTCTTTTCTCAACAGAAAAGGCAATTGAAAACGATTCCCAGCACAAAGAATAACGTATACCACTCGCAATAAGCATAGGACCAAGGAAGGTAGTCAATTAAGCAATGAACTAGGAAGAACTAGGAAAATATAAGGGAAGTCAACACTAAGGGTACAAGTCCCACAAGAAGAGAATTCCAAACCTCACCCATAAGAACAAAACATTGCTTTTTAATCTCGAGGAACCCACATGCAACGAAAAGAAAGGTCATACACACCTCAATTGAGTGGTGCGTTACAGAGCTTGCCCCAACCACAAATACTACAATTACACTTTTTCCCTTACTGAAGAAAACCAATTTTCTTTCGTTACAACGTCACCTTGTAACATCAGCACAAGAGGAACATTTAAGACCAAATCACATGAACCACTTTTGAACCAATTGAATTTTCCAACACGTCACTATGTTCAACCCAATTTCAGCTACTACATAAATCATGAACTCCAAAAGATTGCGAACACAAAACATGGAATATTTTTATTTACTCAATAACACGAGAGGCGCTCAAACTATTTTCTCTATAAGTGAATCAACATCACTCTCATATTACCGACAATTGCTGGCATCGAAATCATATACTCTTACCAAGAATCATCAAACATTACTACTCCATCCTAAGACTTCCCGAAAGAACATAAGCCACAAGGTTGAAACAAAACTCTTTCAACAAGATGATACTAGAACTTGACCAAATCACAAAAGTACACCAACATTAATATCTTATCAGACTTCATCCATTTAACTCTTACTGACGCTCAACGCCAAAATAGCACACACTAAATGCTGTCTAGCCACATAAGGGCACAATCATGATCCTACCTCTAATTGCAAACTCAACAACAGTTATGAGAATAGATTCAAGATTAATATTTACCAAGGCAACATTCGAACGCATCCTTAACTTAACCATCACTAGCGGTTAGAATAACCGAAGGAGGAATTAGATTCCAACTCATCTAACAAATTTAGCAGATTACTCGATCATAAAGGTCAAACCGGTTCATCAACATTCCCACACTTCTTAACATCAATAGGTTCTGAACAGAGGTGGACAACTCTTATCTAACATTCATCATGTACTAAATACAATGACATTTCAAATTAATCAATTTTCCTTTTATGGATTCTAGTTAAGAATAATCATGCACCACGCTACAAATCTGACTTGGTAACTCAAACCTTAACAACGAATTTCTATGTTTAACACCTTTCACTTAAACATAACAGGACTTCACAGAAGGATTTTAACTCTTTTCAGAAAAAGTGGCACTAACTTCAACACTCGAAATAATCCAAAAGAAATACATAAAGCCAAAGCTTTCACACGTTAACGAACTAGCAACACAAAACTTTCATTACCCAAAATATCAAACGAATAAATGAGTCATTCTATTCCAATGAGAAAGAAGGAACAACCATGGAAACCTCAATCTTGCCAATTGACAACGATCACAAATAGTAAAAGCAACTCAATAGACGAAAAGCAATAATTGATTCAAAGAACCATTAGAGATCTATTGAAAACCATCAACAATCATGAATCATGAACCCAGAAGAATTTCATCAACCACCACAGAACAAATATTGCCAAATTCAGAAATCAAGGAAGAGAACAACTTTCTAAAGTAACTCACGCTTAACACCTGAAACCATGGTACTCGAGGTTACTACTCCCCTAACAACATACCGCGAACAGTGGTGTAACTTGGTTAATCCCAGAGTAACAACCACGACCTCTACTTCTTATCATCCGTTATCAACGTGCATAACCAATGTATTCAGTTATGAAAATATAGGATCATCTCATGATGATCATAGAATAAATTCATAGAAATAAGATATCACATCATATCATAGATTAACAACAAGAAAGATAGTATAGAAGCAATTCAACAATTGCTCAACGAATGAAACATAGTAATAGAAATGCGGAAGCAATGAATTACCCATCCCACTTACTGTGCATAGTGTATCATTTTAACATATTTCTATTAACCATGGACCAAAAGCCCACTCGATACTAATCAGAACATCAGAATACCCCACCAACATTGAGTCCGAATGCTACTAAAATTAAATTAAACTAAGCTAAACTAAGACCAATTACAAAATCTCGACAAAACCTCCTTTGTATAGTCGCTTATACCGAGGTTCCAACAATTGATCAAGGCATTTATCAATATACTCATAATCAGGTTCATTCAAGCGTGTAGAATAACATCATAAACATAACCAAAACTTTCTATTCTCATTATTACGCTTAACTCAAACTCAAACTATCCATAGCTTCTAACAGTAAACATAACATTTAACAATAGTTTCATAATCCAATTCACTCATGCATAAGAGATAATCATATGAATGTAATCAAATTAACACTATTCTCACAACCATAATCAGAATCATAAAACAACCATGGGTATTTCTCAGATCTATTTATTCTTATATGAAGCTAAATGACAATTGCTTTAATGTTGTGAGGTAGTGCGTGCTTTCCAATTCATCTACTCCTCCCATGCATGTCGGTCTTGCAGTTGTACCTAAAACACATCAAAGCAAGAGTGAGCCCAAAGACTCACAAGTACCAACAAGGCTAAGCAAGTTAACATTTATAGCATCAATAATCCAAGATAAACAATGCACCGAGTAAAGCCTTCATGCTCATGTGAATGCAACCAATGCAATGCATCTTTTAACTTTATCTCTTTCGCATTTTACGTAATGCGGGTATACAACCGTCAGCTGTATACTTTGCCTGTGCCCTCTCGCACAGTGGACCAAAAGCCTATACACCACATGTATAGGGACCTTTGCCCATCATCCGAATGATGGGGACCTCTTTGTTCATAGCCCACATTGCACCAATGTGGGACCTCAAGCCCGTCAATACATGACGGGACTCAACGTAATGCATGCCCGGTCACCACGTGACCAAGCTTCAAAGATGATCTCAATATGCACATGCACAACATCTATTCATCATCAATATACCAAGTACAATAACATCGGACATAAATAGAGCATAATCATACTTGGAGCATCACCAATCTCAATATAAACATCATGCCAAGAACCTTACTTAGCTATCATATATCAAAACATGCATGTATGACCAAGTCTCCAACACGATTGAACATGCAAATGCTCCATGCCCACGTCTTTCATATACACGAATTTAACATGTACATAACAACATGTAAGATTTAGCAACGCTCAAGGGAAACATTAACCATAGCTTGCATTCATCAAGATAAAAGGAAAACTCATTACGCTAACATTCGTGCAAGGCTACAACAAGCAATCACCACAATCATATCATACAACCGAAAATATGCTATAACCCGAATACTTGCCTCAACCGTGCGAAACGGCGGACGCGGCGGGTGCTGCCTTGGGATCTCGCTGCCACCTGACAAGAAGATAACCCCAAACTAAGACTAGCATACTGACCAAAATCATACATAACATCACAATCGAAATCGCTAACCTCTTATGAATTTTAACTTTTCTAATTTCTAGCGATCGGTCACTGCAGACAGCGGACTTCAAAAATTCATAACTCTCTGCTCAGGAGTCCAAATAGGATGATCTTGGATAATCTGAAAAGGTAATTGAAATGTCTAAATAAACTTAGTTGGGGAGACCCTCTGATTCGGCCATCTACCAGACCTACCAATCTATTTAATCAGAGCAAATATTTCACGTCGGGTTTCTGGACAGCGACAAAGAAACTATCATAACTTTCTACGTTCGTCCAAATTCAGTGATCTTTAGTTTTCCTGAAAGCTAAGAGGATTATCCTCATTTTTCGTTATGGTGAGTCCTCTGAAACCCTCTAAATACGCGCTTCTATCAGGTTAACTAACACTAGCAAATCTGCTTCTCTCCAGAAACACAGAAGTACTAATAAATTCATAACTTTGGATACCGAAGTCCAAATGACTTGATTCTTGTCGGCAATGAAAGGTAACTACGATAGCTACAACTTTCTAGGAGACACCCAGACCCAAATCTGCCTCTAACTTAATCAAAACTGACAAACTTCCTGCTGCAGAATAACGACGAACTGGCACCCGAAAATTAGACAACTAGAAAACGACCTAAAACAAAGAACCACGGTTACCCTTGCCGAAACGAAGAGAGCACACAGCGGGATGAAGAACACCACGAATTCGCCATGGATCCCTTCTTCTCCTCTTCTTCCCTTCTCTTCTTCCCCTTCTTTCTCTTCTTTTCTCCTTCTTCTTCCTCCTTGGCCGGCTGCAAGGGAGCTCCTACTCCACCTTGGACAGCAGCAATGGAGGTGGTGGGGGAGATGGAGAGGGCGCAAAGGAGGGTGGAAGGGAGGTGGAGAGGTGGGGAGATGGGGAGAGGGGCGGCCGGTTGGAGTGGGAGGGGAAAGGGGAGGGGGGAAGGGCTAGGGTTTTTGGGAGGAGCCCCCTGGCGGCCACCCTCATGGGCCATGGCCCAGCCCAAGTTGCCGTAAAATTGCTCTTTGCCCTCTAAAACTGCAAAGACCGACAACATATCAATTAGTCCTCCCGACGCCCGCTTGATCCTTCCCGATTAATCGATCTCTCCCAAATAAAATTAATCTTCCTCGATTCAAACCTTAACTCACTTTCGGATATTACATTCTACCCCTTAACAGATTCACCCGAATCTAAACGCCAATCGTCCCGGAAGAAAACCACGACTAGAACTTAACAATGATACCAATGCGATCAACTCTTACTAAACTCGCCACGTGAGACTTCAACTCTCAAGTGACCTCTCTCCAAATGTAAGAGACCACAACACCAAGACGTAAATCGACGCCCTGCACTAACGCCCACTCGACATTCCGTACACTCACCTGACAAGACTCGAGGGTAAGACCTCACTGATGGTTAACGGTGCAATCGAAACCTCAAACTCGGATCTCCTGTATTCACTCAACACCAACATACAAGACGTTACGCACTCCGCGCACTAACTCGAGACACCCCGCGATGCGCCAACTAGCGAAAAATAACCCAATGTATCTTGGGTTAAACCTCCCAAAGATACCGAACCACACGACATGCACATAGAACACGTAACTCGTGTTCCACCGCTCAATTATACTCCTCACTAAAGCAAAAATCACCTCCTTTAACCGAAACACACAACAACAACAATACTCTTCCTAAACACACTCTTTTACCAAAGAAAGCTCAACTGAAAATGAAGAACTCTCAACGCAACCAAACGTTACCAACTCGGTACTAAAAGGAGTCAAATTCAAAATCGATGATTTAACACGAAAATCTTTCCACCTTCAATTAGAAAATTTGCAAATAAACACCACGATCGCTAAAAGAGAAACCACTGATTAACCAAATCCATCATTTCTTTTATTCTTTCTGAACCGATAAGAATCATATATACCAAAATCGAGTCAAACTCAACTTACGAAAGATATTGGTCAACAAAGACAAAACTCAAACGAGAATCGAGGAAACAATTCACTCCTTTGAGGAAGTATCAAATTCTCGATCTCTTTAAGAATAAAATCTCTCTCAACTTTGGAGTTTCAGTTCATCACAAACACACTAACTCATCTTTCTTAACTTTACATTCTCAATGTTACACTCAAGTTGAAATACATCATCCACAATTCCGTATAAAGGCTCTATCGACGCCACCAAACTTTATCTCAACAACTCCTCTATCTACATGATTAATTTGACAAATGACTTCCAATGCATCTCAAAATAGATTACACACGCAATCACATCTCCTCAATGTTTTAGAAATAAACAACTTGGAATTCACACTCTCACATCATATACTTTCTCTAAAAGAGCTCTATCAATGATTATCTCACTGTTCGAGACCCACCCTTAATCTACCTCCTCTACACATAATCATTGGGTGCCCCAAGTCCTAGCATAAAATTGCAAAGCCCAAATTAAACTCCAAGATTCCTACAACGAACTTCTCATATAAAAGATAGAGAAATCCTCGATTAAATCCAGTAAATCCCATAATTCCAACATACTCTCTCATTAACATCATCATGAAAATATTTTCTTGACCAGTTTACCTTTACAAAGATTATAACCTCGATGGTTACTCATTTAAAGCCAAATCACTCTTGACGTTACTCAATATTTTCCATTATCCCATTAATTAACATGGCGATTTGATTACTTTGTAACCCCACTCTCATTAAACCACATCATCAAGAATAACTTTCATAGCCTCGCAATACTACCAAATTGCGATACTCTAATAAATTGATCCGATTTCCATACTTACTAATTCCAATGCTCGGTCAAAAGAACACCAAATCTTGGACTACAACTTGTTATAGGTCCTACTAGTTGCATAACGAAATCATAGCTTCAAAGACAAATATTCTTTTCAACTCAATTCCTCTCCAAGGATTATTCCAATAAATCGATTTATTACTCCAAGCCTCTCGGATAACTTGACACCTAACGGTTCATCAAACCATCTACTAGACCACCACTATCTAGATGCCAAGACACCACCTACGAGACTTTACAATACAGATCGGTTAACCCTTTCTTAGAATAAGAGGCAAATAGAAATAAGTTTCAGCTCAAAAGAAAACGTTACCACTTACAGTAGTTACAAGATCAAGAGAAACAATAAGATAAAACTGTTCTCGAAAACCAAAAGATATGGTCAAAGTTGAGGGCGCACGTCCCACAATCAGAGAATATCAAACCTCAGACGAGAATAAAACACTGCTTTTAGAATCCGGGAAAACTCTTATGGGCAAGAACAAAAGTTTTAGACAAACTTCAATATTCTCGCATTATGAAACTTTACTTAAATCTCAAATACTTCCACTTTACTCGATTTTCGTTGGTTATAGCATCACCATGGCATTTCGACAAAGAGTATTTGAAGATCACAACACCTATTCCACTTAGGAACTAATAAAACCTCTCAACACGCCACTTTGCTCTAAACAAATTCAGCTATCACATCAACATGAGGTCCGAAAGATCACAAATGCGAACTAGAAACATATTCAATTAATTAACATCCAAGAAGCGATCCAAATTCCTTTATACAAAACATTCAATATTATCATCATAATCCCTTACCGACAATCACACTAGTAATGTAACAATACACTCTTAGCGAGACTCATCATAGCCTCTTATCCCATCATAAATTTCTCCAAAGGAAACACAAGCCACAAGGTTGAAACAAACCTATTTTAACTAGTTCATACTATCAAATGATACTTTCGCAAAGCACACTATCGAGGCCACTTACTCAATCACCCACTCAACCATTAGTGTTACTCACACCCGCTCCAATCACATTAACAATTGTCAATTGTATGAATCATGTATACAAATAGGGTCCTACTTCTTTGTAGTCGTAACCATCTCAGAAACACAAAGTCAACATTTAATAATCTCATCGCCTGCACGATAGGGTTTCACAACATGCTACCTCAACGCTCGCCTAATCTAATATACATGTTTTTTTAATCTAGCAATTATGTATGATCATCAAGTAACTAGTTTACTAAAATTTCCAACTGATATCCTCTAAAGCATCGCTCAAACACATTCTTAACATAACCATCACTAATGGGTAAGCTAATCCATAGAGATACATTACTCCTTGCTATCCAATAAATCTATCCGATTCCACAATCCTAACAATCGACCAATTCATCAAAATACCACACCTCTTAACAACTCCATTGATTCCAACTAAATATTGTCATACTCATAGTCATAACTCATCAAGAACCACTAAAGGACAACCTCCACTTATTCAACTTTCTTTGATAAGGACCTTAGTTAAGATCGATCATGCACAAACCGCGAACTTAACTTGAAACTCATAACACAACCATTAATATTCAACGCTCAAAATACCCAAAAGAGATACGTTGAGTCAAAGCCTTCATGAACTAAAGGACTTACAAAAGAAACTTTCATTAACCAAAACATCAAGCGAATAAAATAGGTCAAGCTTTCCAATAAGAAAACAAACTCCCTACAAAAGTCAATCTTGACAATTAGCAAACTTCACCAATCGCGAATAACTCAATGGTGGGAAAAACAATAATTGATTTACGGGGCAAAATAAGCCAAAGGAAACACACCAAACATTTCAAAGAAACCCATCAATCGCAACCTGTTAAGAGTTGACCAAATTCAAATTCGGGAAGAGAGCAACTCTTCTAAAGATTCTCGCTATCGACACTGCATTAAGATATCCGGTAGCACTTCTCTATACCCACTCCACTAACGGTGGTGTAACTCAAAGCCAGGTCACAACCACGACCTTAACCTCTCAACAACGACTAATCCCACTCATAATAATCATAATAATTAATTAATAAGCAGCCAAACTCAATTCATATCAGCAATAATCAAAATGATATAACGGAAACGTAAATGCAAAGATTGACCCATCCCCATCCTACTGTGCTCAGTGTGTCAAACTTTTAAGTTGATTAACATTAGCAATTTTTTTTTTATATATCTAGTCACCACGGACCTACAGCCCGCTCTGATACCAACTGTAACACCCCAGCTCAACATTGAGTCTGGAATGCTACTAAAATTAAATTAAACTAAGCTAAACTAAGACCAATTACAAAATCTCGACAAAACCTCCTTTGTATAGTCGCTTATACCGAGGTTCCAACAATTGATCAAGGCATTTATCAATATACTCATAATCGAGTTCATTCAAGCGTGTAGAATAACATCATAAACATAACCAAAACTTTCTATTCTCATTATTACAGTTAACTCAAACTCAAACTATCCATAGCTTCTAACAGTAAACATAACATTTAACAATAGTTTCATAATCCAATTCACTCATGCATAAGAGATAATCATATGAATGTAATCAAATTAACACTATTCTCACAACCATAATCAGAATCATAAAACAACCATGGGTATTTCTCAGCAGTCTATTTATTCTTATATGAAGCTAAATGACAATTGCTTTAATGTTGTGAGGTAGTGCGTGCTTTCCAATTCATCTACTCCCTCCCATGCATGTCAGTCTTGCCAGTTGTACCTAAAACACATCAAAGCAAGAGTGAGCCCAAAGACTCAGCAAGTACCAACAAGGCTAAGCAAGTTAACATTTATAGCATCAATAATCCAAGATAAACAATGCACCAGAGTAAAGCCTTCATGCTCATGTGAATGCAACCAATGCAATGCATCTTTTTAACTTTATCTCTTTCGCATTTTACCGTAATGCGGGTATACAACCGTCAGCAGATACTTCTTGCTCGTGCCCTCCGCACAGGGGACCAAAAGCCTATACACCACATGTATAGGGACCTTTGCCCATCATCCGAATGATGGGGACCTCTTTGCTCATAGCCCACATTGCACCAATGTGGGGACTCTCAAGCCCACAATACATGACGGGACTCAACGTAATGCATGCCTGGTCACCACGTGACCAAGCTTCAGCATGATCTCAATATGCATATGCACAACATCTATTCATCATCAATATACCAAGTACAATAACATCGGACATAAATAGAGCATAATCATACTTGGAGCATTCACCAATCTCAATATAAACATCATGCCAAGCAACCTTACTTCGCTATCATATATCAAAACATGCATGTATGACCAAGTCTCCAACACGATTGGAACATGCAAATGCTCCATGCCCACGTCTTTCATATACACGAATTTAACATGTACATAACAACATGTAAGATTTAGCAACGCTCAAGGGAAACATTAACCATAGCTTGCATTCATCAAGATAAAAGGAAAACTCATTACGCTAACATTCGTGCAAGGCTACAACAAGCAATCACCACAATCATATCATACAACCGAAAATATGCTATAACCCGAATACTTGCCTCAACCGTGCGAAAACGGCGGACGCGAAGTGGGTGCTGCCCTTGGGATCTCGCTGCCACCTGGACAAGAAGATAACCCCAAACTAAGACTAGCATACTGGACCAAAATCATACATAACATCACAATCGAAATCGCTAACCTCTTATGAATTTTAACTTTTCTAATTTCTAGCGATCGGTCACTGCAGACAGCGGACTTCAAAAATTCATAACTCTCTGCTCAGGAGTCCAAATAGGATGATCTTGGATAATCTGAAAAGGTAATTGAAATGTCTAAATAAACTTAGTTGGGGAGACCCTCTGATTCGGCCATCTACCAGACCTACCAATCTATTTAATCAGAGCAAATGTTTCACGTCGGGTTTCTGGACAGCGACAAAGAAACTATCATAACTTTCTCTACGTTCGTCCAAATTCACGAATCTTTAGTTTTCCTGAAAGCTAAGAGGATTATCCTCATTTTTCGTTATGGTGAGCCCTCTGAAACCCTCTAAATACGCGCTTCTATCAGGTTAACTAACACTAGCAAATCTGCTTCTCTCCAGAAACACAGAAGTACTAATAAATTCATAACTTTGGATACCGAAGTCCAAATGACTTGATTCTTGTCGGCAATGAAAGGTAACTACGATAGCTACAACTTTCTAGGAGACACCCAGACCCAAATCTGCCTCTAACTTAATCAAAACCGACAAACTTCCTGCTGCAGAATAACGACGAACTGGCACCCGAAAATTAGACAACTAGAAAACGACCTAAAACAAAGAACCACGGGTTACCCTTGCCGAAACGAAGAGAGCACACAGCGGGATGAAGAACACCACGAATTCGCTGCGGATCCCTTCTTCTCCCTCTTCTTCCCTTCTCTTCTTCCCCTTCTTTCTCTTCTTTCTCCTTCTTCTTCCTCCTTGGCGGCTGCAAGGAGCTCCTACTCCACCTTGGACAGCAGCAATGGAGGTGGTGGGGAGATGGAGAGGCGCAAAGGAGGGTGGAAGGGAGGTGGAGAGGTGGGGAGATGGGGAGATGGGGAGAGGGGCGCCGGTTGGAGTGGGAGGGGAAAGGGGAGGGGAGGAAGGGCTAGGGTTTTGGGGAGGAGCCCTTGGCGGCCACCCTCATGGGCCATGGCCCAGCCCAAGTTGCCGTAAAATTGCTCTTTGCCCTCTAAAACTGCAGACTCGACAACATATCAATTAGTCCTCCCGACGCCCGCTTGATCCTTCCCCGATTAATCGATCTCTCCCGAAATAAAATTAATCTTCCTCGATTCAAACCTTAACTCACTTTCGGGATATTACAAACACCCTGGCTATCTAGAAGCCAAAATGTTACCTAAAGAATCTAACAAACAACCAAAATCAAAAGTATTGAGACAGAATTCCAAGTTATAACATAAGGAAGGAGGTCCACTCTAATAGCATAATAGCACAAATATAGTCTGAACCTATGTAAATCAAGTACCAAAGCGGAAAATAAACATCCACAACCAAGAGGGAGACATCATCCACATGCCACCTCAATTATTACAATTTATCACTAAACAAATGAAGGAAAATAACCAAGTCCTATTATTGAAACTGGAATATGGTGTTGTGTGTTTAGTCCATGTCTACTCCCTCCCAAAAGAGTAATCATCAACGGCTCCCTAAAACAAAGCAACAAAACAAGAGTGAGTCCAGGACTCAGCAAGTACAGCGAATAAAAGGACATACTTCACGTAGAAACATGGCACTACAGGATTTATCAGAAAGAATGTACTGAAATGCATGGATGCCATGAACTGGTTGGACTGCACTCACGCTTATACCGGTATAGCTAGTGACACACCTGTTGGTGTTCACTTAAGCCCGTATTTATCGAAATACGGGGATCCAAAATACCATATCAAGAACGTTTCATACGGGTGTCCAAAACTGCCCACATTGGAATGGTGGGACTTCACTTGCCCATACTGGAATTGATGGGACTTTAGACTCCACTCTCGTGGAGCTCCACTCCCGTGGACGGAACATGAACATGGACGCATGAATAAACTTATGAATAATGACTAATATCATCTCCACACATATGAAAGAGCATACGCGAAGAACATAATCATCAGAACCTCTTGACTACTATAATCTCTACTCCCGTGGACAGAACATGAACATTGAAGCTTCTCACTATCCAACCAAACACAATACTAATCATCGAGCATCCAGTGTTTACAAATCACACAAAAGTCATTGTACTTGCCTTTAGCGTTGCGATGCATTGGGAGGCAACGATGAAGCCGCTAACCATAGCGCCTCACCCCCTACACCAAAGTTACTCAATAAGAACCAAGGCATCAAGACACTACTCGCATCGCCCCTAACTCATATCCCAACCCCATCACTTAATTGTACACGTTGCTTGAATTAAACCATATTCTAGTAGAAAGCTTTATGGGACAGTAGCAGTAAACGTAGCATAACTTTTGATATAAAACTCTAAAAGGGGTGTTCTCAGGTTTGTTTGAAAGGTAATGAAATTATCTGCAACAACCTAGTTGGTGGAAATCCAGAATTCTATATGTATCTAACTCCAAAAAACCGACAAACACTTTCTGTCAGAACTACCGACAATTCTGGAAAACAGCACGGTAAATGCCATAACTTCTAATTGGCTAAACCAAACTTGGCGTTCTTTATCAATATCAAAAGCTAAGATCAAGGCCTACAATAACCTATTTGGGTGAAAGCACTTAATTTTCCATTAACACAACCATAGTTTAAAACACAATTTGACAGTTCATTCTCGTCAGGATTCTGGACAGCAGAGACAGAAACTATCATAACTTTTGATTCGTACGTCGGAATTTAGTGTTCTTGACGGCCACCGAAAGCTAAGAACAAAAGCTACCTAACTCTAGGATATGGACAACTTGAATTCGGCCTCTAAGAACCCGAAATCGGCCACGTAACAATCTGGACAGATCTGAATTTGTAACAACAGAGTTTCGATCCAATCAAACTAATCTAATTCGCATCTAGTAATCAACAAACAGCGAAGAAAGCACTTTGTTACCCTTGAAGACTCGCGGAAAGACGATGATCAATCCCCCACGAAGAAGTCCCTTCTTCTCCTCCTTTCTCTCCCTTCTTCTTCCTCCCGATGGCTGGTAGCAAGGAGCAGCAAAGGGGGCGACATGGAGGGCGTGGCAGTAGGGGGAGGAGGGTTGCTACAGGGGCGGTGTGGTACTGTAGCTGCATGCTACAGTAAAAAACCTATGGTTTGGTTGGCTGTAACATCCCAAGTTTCAGACTTGTGTTTCAAATGTAAGAAAATGAGTAGAAATTAAAAACTTTTCTTACATCTTGTATTTCCGGTATGACTTGCACCACTGCTGTAAAGAAGTTAAGGGAATACAGAAATCACAAGTCATTTTGGCCAACATCCTAGTCTTACAAAACATTCTTCTCAAATCTTATGATCATCTCTTGGAAATATTTTCCTGAGTTCTTGGGTTGATGTGTAACCCCTCTGAAAAGTTTCACAATTTTTAGAAATTGTCTGAATATTTTTGGAGGTCAGTCAAACCAAATCAAATTCTGGTCAAACAGAGGACCATCACCTTGTAGAATTTTTGGAGAAACATGTATAGCACAAAAATCTCTGCAAAATTTACACAAGGTCAATAACTCAGCTAGCAAGCTCCTGTGAAAATTTCATAATTTTTGGAGTGAGTTTGCTACCTCAAATAAATCCCCAAACTTCTGGTCAGTTTAAAATCCAAATTTAGGGCTGAGCCAGACTCGAGCTCGAGTCAGACCGGAGTCCAACCCAGCCAGATGACTCGGTCAAGTCGAGTCACTAGCATCCTACTCGAGCTCGTGCGTGCGTGTGTTGGGCCGTCGGATTAGAATCCAACGCCCCAGACCCCCCCCCCGCGCGCTCAGGTCTCCGGAGCTCTCGGGCTTCATAAGCCATCCGATCTTCATCGTGGGGTTCACGACCACCCCCATCCTCTCCTCTGTTCTTCTTCTTCCTCTGGCTCTCCGTACCGCGCGCGTGCGCTAAAGGGGGCAGGTGAGCAATGCAGGCCTTCGTCGCCTCATGGGGCCCATCAACGGCTCTGAGCCCCGCTTTTGCCCATGTCAGGAGCAGCGCTGACCCGCACCTGCTCCTCTCCTCGTTTTCTCGTGCGGCAGCCACTTTAGGTCACTTCGCCATTAGAGCTCCGTCCTCGCGCTACCCTAGACCCTAGGGCTACTTGAGAGCCTCAGTGCCGCCCTTGAGTCCTCTTCCACGCTCTCCATCACCCTTAGCCATCCCTCTGTGTGTTGAGTGCAAACCACCGAGAGCCTCTTCCTTCGCCATTTCCGGACCTCTGAGCTCGGTGGTGGTGTTGGTGTTCTAGTGCTCCTCCCGCCCTTCTTCTCGTTCCCTTTGGGGGCTTAGGATCACTGCAAGCTTTGCCCTGATACCGGCTTGGGTTGTTTTCCGCAGGGACGGCTGGAATCGGAGGTTTTGCGGATTGCGGCCGAAAGGGCACTCCGTCTCCCCATCTCCGGTGAGGTTCCTCCACTCACGGTGCTCCTCACCATCCTTTTTGTCGATGTTTGCTCAGGAGCTGCTATCGTCGTTGTCTTCCTCATCTCCAGTTGCAGTCCCCGCCGCTGGGCCTTCCCCGTGTTCCTTCGAGCCCCTCCTGTGCACCGGTGAGTCCGCCATAACCTCTTCGAGCTTAAGCACTCGCTAGATTAGGTCGTCACGGATGTGTTTGCCGTTTTCAGTTTTTACCGAAACAGCTCCTCCGCCCCTCTCCGGCTCGTCAGCGATTTAGGCCCGCTCCGTCGTCGAGGATACCTCCGTTAGGTTCGTAATAGCATTGCGCTCGTTTTGGTACCTTTAGTTAGCTCCGCCGCGGCCGTGGTCACCGGCGGTGTGCTGGCGAGCAAATCACGGAGTTCTATACTTTGTTGGGTCTCCGATAAGTCCCCAGACCTCCTCAGCTTCATCTCAACCGTTGAGGACCTCCCTAGGACTAGATCTGGACCCTTAGATCCTTTTCGTAAAATCGTTAAGTGCAAGACCTTCCCCTAGCTTAATCCTGTCCTTTGAGACCTCCTTAGGTCGAATCTTAGCTGTTGGATCTGGCTGTGTGAAAAATCTTAAGCGCTAGGACCTCCCCTTGTTAGATCCTAGCCGTCCATGACCTCTTTAGACTCAATCCGAGCCGCTAGGACCACTCCTGCGCAAAAAGACCTCCTCGTGGTCTTTTGGGTAAAGACCACCCCTTAAGACCACCATCGGGGTCCTCTTTGTAAAAGATCACCCCTAGTCTTTTATAAAAAAAACCCCGGACCTCCTCCTCGAGTTAATCTTGGCCGTAGACGACCTCCCCAGGATTAGATCTGAGCGTTAGATCTTCCTTGATAAGTCCTTAGTCTCAGGACCTCCCTCCGTGTCGATCTGGACCGTTCAGGACCTCCCTAGACCTAATCTGAGCCGTCCAGATCTCCTCCCGATTGAAACCCTGTCGCATAGGACCTCCCCGCGTAGATCTTGGACATCCTGACCTCCTCGGTGAGATCCCAACCGTTCAGGACCTCCCTCGAGAGATCTTGACCGCCCAGGACCTCCTTCGCTTGATCGTGACCGTTAAGACCTCCCTTGCGAGATCTTAGCCGTCAGGACCTCCTCGGTGAGATCCCAACCATTCAGGACCTCCCTCTGGAGATCTAGACCGTTAGGACCTCCCCCGAGAGATCTTGGCCGTCCAGACCTCCCTCCGTAGATTTAGCCTTAGGACCTCCCTCGGAGATGAGGACCGTCAGATCTTGATCTAGCGGTCCAAACCTCCCCTGTGCGCGCCGCGTGGTGCGCTGTGCTTCGAGGTCTATAGCCGTGCGATGAAGGATCGGCGGCCACGACTCCCCGATTTCGTCAGTTCAGTTAGACCTCCCGAGAGCTCTATTGTTCCTAAGTGTTTTGCTGATTCAAATTTCAAAAGTGCGTAACTTTGTCATTATAACTCCTTTTTGAATGATTCCAATTGCTCTAACTTTGTAATAAGCTGAACTTCAATATGGGTTTAATCTTAAGCCAAATGTTGTTCTGGAAATTGGTTTTGGATGTGTTAAAATGTTCAATAGCAAAATCATGTTTAGAGATTAATTCAAATTTGTAAAATACATAACTTTTTCTCTGTAATTCCAATCTAGACAAACTAAACTTTGTTAAAATCCTCTTGTGTTGTACTTTAGTGTAGTGCAGGATTTAATATGGCCTTGCTAATGAAATAAATGATACCCTAGTTTTGTAACTTAGAAAAATCATAACTAATTCATTTCAACTCCAAATGTAGTAAACTCAACTTTGCTGTTCTTAGGATGACCTTATCTACCTGCCATAAAAAGTTCAGGTTCCAGATCCTTCTAGAAATTTTTTCCATGAACAGTAGCTGTAATTAATGTAATTAGAATTTTTCAGGCTGAGAGAAATTGTTTAGGTCATAACTCTTTCATGCTAAATCCAAATGAAGTAATACTTGTTCCTAAAATTGTCTAAAATCAACCTCTTACTGCTGTATAAATTTCAGGGGATTTGGATATCTTTTGCTGTTGAGTTTTGTTTGGTGTTCTTCGTTCTTATCGGGTTTTCTCGCATTTTCGCGTTAGGTTCTGAAGAGTTTATTGAACCTGAGAATCCTCCTCTGCAGCAAGAACAATTCCAGCAAGGCAAGCAATTTGATCATTTTAATCCCTGTATTTTCAAGTATTTATATTGTTTACAAATTCTATGTATGCATTGCTAGTTTGTGTTTAACTATTGTCGTTAGTTGACCTAGTAGATGCATTTTCTTAGGCAGATGATTATCCTTTACTACCATGAGGCTAGGTTATTGCTATGATTAGAGTTCGTGGATGAACTCTTGTCACTTAGTAGTTTTGCAGATTAATTGCTTAGCCATGCTTAGCCTCCGGTAGAAATGGACGGTTATCGACTTGTCGATAACCTTGATCACACAAATGCTTACTATGTATCTATATTTCGGCTTGATGCTATGTTCAATTGCAAAAACCAAAACTAAAAGCAAAAGGATTTGGACTTGGGCACAATGGTAAGACGGTGTGATTTTTGGGTGTGACTGGAATGGTCCCCAAGTCAATTAAGGACCGAACATCTTGTGAGTACCTGTTATCCAGGCAATTTGTGCGTGCTAACCACACTAGAGGGTACGGGACCTCTCTTGACTTAGTACTTTGGCGTGTATTGTCTTCGGGTCGCAGGGAGTCGCAGGAGGGATGGTGTTGGGAGCATTGTAGTGTCCGAAAGACTTCACCCGTGATGGGATTTGTTGTCTTTCGGCTTGCAATGTAAGCGTATGGGTTTCTATCCATACGAGCGGCTCGTAGTTAATGCACAAGATTGGAAATGTAACACCCCAGTCCCGAAGGGACCCAGAATGCTACTATCTAGACAATCTTAATAAATTTCGGCAGAACCTCCATTGTAAAGTTAATTACACGAAGATTCCAACACACAGATTAATCAAATATTAACTAAAACTTTCATCCAAAGACATCAAAAGATAATCAAAGACATGCTAAGTATTTAATATAACTAGAGAGATAAGAAGTTCCACTACTCATCATTATTACATTTAATCCATTGCATGAGACAAAACATAATAATCTTTGCATTTACTAAAATCAATCACGTTCTGAAGATCATTCATCTTTATTTAGTTCGTGTGGCATGTGTGTGACTAGCAGTCTACTTTCGCCCATGCATGTCGTTCTTGGCTCGGGTACCTAAAACAACAATAAAAGCAAGAGTGAGTCCATAGACTCAGCAAGTACATAAAGAAACTATAACATCAGCATCCACGTAAAGGAGATAAACAATAGAATATCTCATATGCAAATGCAATGTTCGAGGATCCTTTATCTTTGACTTTCTGTGTGCATTACACCGGTAATGCAGAGTATGCAACCGTCGCCGCATACCCATGCACAGGCGCGCACGCACACGAGGACCAATTGCCGTTACTCCGCAAGTAACGGGACCTCAAGCCCACACTCCACGAGTGTGGGGATCTCGGCCCGCCATATTCATGACGGGATCTCAAGGAAACATGCTTGGTCACCGCGTGACCAAGCCTCAGCATGTTCTCAATATGCATATGCTCATCTCTTATTCAGCAGCAATCTTACCAAAAGACAACAACATTGTACCACAGTAAAGCATAAGCATAATTGAGCAATCATCATACTTAAACAATCATCAAGTAAGCCATCTTGCTATGCAACCATATATCAAAAAGCACACAAACATAGCCAATCAATCACACCCATTTAACAAATAATGCACTTGCCTCAACCGTGCGAAGGTGGATGTCGAGGATAAGGTACTGCTCCCGGAGCCAAACCCACACCTGGACATACAATTGAGACATGCTAAGGCTACCATATAAGTCTAATAACAAAACCATAAACACAAAATGAGCACATCGTCCACTAAACGCGATCCCCAACTCTATTGCTAGCTGTCAGTTTTCTTTTCCAGAGAATAGCCCCCTTCGAAACATCATAACTAAAAGTATAGAAATACAAATGGATTGATCTTGGACAATCTGAAAAGGTTATTGAATTCCCCTTCTAAACCTAGTTGGTGAGGTTCTCTGATTCAGTCCTTTACTAGCCCTACCAAACCAAACAACAGAGTATCAATTCTCGCATCGGGTCTCTGGACAGCAACAATGAAATTATCATAACTTTCTCTACGTTCGTCCAAATTTCATTATCTTTAGTTTTCCTGAAAGCTGGAAGGATTATCTACATTTTTCATTATGGTGAGCCCCTCTGATTTTTCCTCTAAACACACGCTTAAGTCGAAACACTAAAACCTGTCAGACCAACCACCATTCCACAGCACAGACTCCGTAAGAAAAATCATAACTTTTGCTACAAAGGTCCAAATGATGTGATTCTTGTCGGCAATGAAAGGTAACAAGATAACCTACAACTCTCTAGGAGATCCCAAGTTCTAATTCGGCACTTAACAATTTCTTATTTATTAAACAAGATGACTGCAGATTCTCGTCAGGATTCTGGACAGTGAACACTAAAAATAACATAACTTTTGACTCGAATGTCGGAATCAGATGTTCTTGGCGGCCAGTAAAAACTAAGAACATTATCCACAATTCTCTAGGAGACGAGATTCCCAGATTCTGCTTCTAACAATACGAAAACAGCCACGCAAGTTTCTGGACAGAACGCGATCTAAACCCGACTCGGCTTAAAAATCAAATTCGCGACTAATTGGAAGGGGGAAAGAGACAAACCCTTGAAGAACCATTGCTGGACATGTGGAACACCTACCCCAGGTCATGATCTCTCCTTTCCCCCTCTCCACTACTTCTCCTCCTTCTTCTTCTTGGCCGAGCACCACTTGGTGGATCCCTCCTTCTTCCTTCGCGAGGCCGGGCAGCACCAAGGGTGATCCTCGCCGGCAGCGGATGGTCTCACCGGAGGAGGGAGCAAAGGTGGAGGGAGGAGGCGCAAGAGGGCAGCCAACGGAGGAGAAGGAGGTAGCGGCCACAAGAGGGAAGAGGGAAAGGGTGGGCGGCTAGGGTTTTGGGGAGAGTGGTGCCTCCCCTTTTGGCCGGCCACACAAGGCCTCATGGGCAGAGGCCCAAGGCCCAAAGTTGTCGAGATTTTGCATAAATCCCCCTCTCTTTTCTGTTAAAATAATTTGCTAATTGGTCCTTCCCCTAATTTTTGATTATTCTTCATCAAACTTTCTTCCGAATCCATTTGGGGTATTACACGCTAACTGTCAAATTTACTAATCTCCGTTAGATTCTTCTCCCGAATCAAACTCTAATTAATCCTTCTCTTTGAATATTTGTTTTCTTCCGAATTCTATTCTGGTGTATTACATTCTACCCCCCTTAAACAGAATTCGACCCCGAATTCTAATCACGCTTAGCACCAAAGAACAATCCCAGTTAAAATTTACCATTCATTACGGCGTACCTGCTGTGAATATTACTAGATAAAGCTCCACATACGAGACTCCAATTCCCAAGTCGGTTCCCCCTCGAGCTCATGGTACCACCGTCTCTTGACGTAACTAACATTTTACGCCTTAATACTCATCTCAACCTCTCATGAGTCACTCAACGGACACGTTTCAAGGCACGTTTACTCGTGGGCCAACGGCCCTAACGAACTTCACGCTCCACTTTCTCCGAAACTTCGCCTATTTCAGAACAACCAATGTACCAAAGGCCAACATTTTCCTTTAGTACCAAACCACACAACCTGCACAAACCACACAAAACTCTTGTTCCTTGTTTCAATTGATCTCTTCACTTTAACAATAGACACCTCCTTTCACTAGGAATGCATAATAGAACTCGATTGAAAATCAAGGATTCTCATCACAAACACACATCACTAACTCCCCACCAAAAGAGTTAAATTCAAAACCAAAAGATTCACCATGAAACTCTTCCACTTTCGAAGTAGGCAGCATGCCAAAGAACACCACATAAGCTAAAAGCGAAAATCACTCGAATATCCAAAATAACCATTTCCTTTCTTTTTCTTAACCAAAAAGAATCAAGCAAACCAAGAAAAACCAGGAGAACATTTCATTATCCGAGAATACCACCTTTTCCTCAACCTTTCGTGTAAGAATTCAATTTTTTTTTCTTAAACCAAAAGATTTCAAATCATCACATATCACACTAATGCATTTCTCTTAAATTGACAACTTCAATGCTATGCTCAAACCGATTACAAAATCCACACCAATGTAGAGAGACTCTTTCATCTCACAATAACATACTCGGATCAACTTCTCTATCAAAGGAATTATTTTGACAAATAATTCCCAACATTCCTCAATATAAATTTCATCCACAATCACATTTATTCACTTTACCCAAAGTATTCTATCCAAAACAACACACTATTCAAAATTCGCTTCTGTTTCATCCGCCTCTACACATATTATTGGGTCTCCACGGTCCTAGCATAACATGCAGAGCCCCAAATTTAATCTCTAAGTCTCCTACCATGAGTTTCTGGTTTAATGGATAAGAAATCCTCTCATTCGTTTACTAATATTTCACACAGTTCGACAATAACCGTATTCATTAATATCATCATTCCTTATTAATCAAGTAATCGCCAAAGGCGATTTATTTCACCAATCTTAGACCTTCTCTAATCCACACCAATCCAATCCAATTACACAATTGCAATATACCTCTTCGCAATACCCAAACCGATTGACCAAGATTCAAACATACTCAATCATTAACGTCAAAAGATAATTATATTCTTGACCAAGTCATTCTTCAAGATAATCTAACTCCTATGGGGTTACTCACTGAGGCCGAGTCATACTTGACAGTAACTCAATAATTCCTACTATCCCATTAATTAACGCAACGATTAATTTTCTCCACACTACTATCACATGAACTATATCATTATAATTTCTCTACACAATCTTATCAAGTACCCAATTGCGATACTTCAATGAATTGATCACGACTTCCAAACTTTCTAATTCTAATGTTATGTGAAAATGATCAAAAGATCTTGGGCCACCTCTTGCTATAGGTTCTACTAGTTGTGATATCGTAATCTGATGGCTCAAAAGACAACATTCTATTTAACTTAATTCCTCTCCAAGGATTATTCTAATAAATCTATTTATTACTCAATGTCTCTCAAACAACTCCCAAGGGCTCACAAAGTCATCTACTAGATCATCACTAACTAGCCGCCAATACACATCCAAGGAGCTTTGCAATGCGATTCGGTTAAACCCTTCTTAGAAGGAGAGGCATAAAGAAATAAAATTCAACACGAAGGAAAACATTACCACAAACAGTGGTTACAAGTTCAAGAGAGACAATCAAATAATAATGATATCGAAAACAAAAAGATAAGATCAAGATTAGGCACACGCCCCACAAGCAGAGAATAAAACCACAAACGGGCGTAAAACAAATTCAGCTACCACATCGACAAGAGGTCTGAAAGATCACAGACGCAAGCTAGAAATATTTTCACTTAATCCATATCAGGCAAGCGATCCAATCCCTTTATACAATACATTCCATAATATTATTATAATCCCTTCATCGCAATCTTGCTAACACCAAAGTAATACTCCCAGAGAGAATCATCATCGCTTCTCATCCCATCCTAAATCTCACCAAAAGAAACATAACCCACAAGGTTAAAACAAACCCCTTGCAACAAAATCATACCTATCAAATAACATCTTCGCCATGCACGCTTTGGATATCACTTATTCATTCATCCATGCAACCATTAGTGTTGCTCAACGCACACTTCAACTATCATTGACAATTGACATCTATCTTTATCACGCATGCACACAGGTCCTACGTCTATTTGTATTCACCTAACCATCAATAAACACCGAGTCAACCTTCCACTTTATGCTCGAGTTTTAGGGCAAAATATAATTAGACATTCAATAATATCATCTCTCAGAAACAGGTCTCACAAGATGCCACCTCAACATTCATCTAATCTCATATACATGTTTCAATCTAGAAATTTATGTATGCTCAACAAGTAACTAGTTTAAGAAAATTTCCGGATGGATATTCTCTAAGGCATCGCTCCAACACATCCTTAACATAACCATCTCGAATGGGTAGACTAATCCATTGAAACACATTACTCCGTATTACCCAACAAATCTACCAATTTTCACAATCTTAATGATTAGACCAAGTCATCAATATCTCACACTTCTTAATAAATCTCGGATTTCTAGTAGGTATAAGCATACCTTTACTCACAGTTCATCAGGAACTACTAGAAGACAACCCCGACTTAAACAACTTCAATTCCAAGGAACTGGGTTAAAACCAATTATGTTCCACACTATAAGTTAATAACTCATACCATACCAATTAATTGCCTTGGTTATAACCTCTCACTTAACAATAGCAAAACATCGCTAAAGGGTTGAACATCTTGTTTCATAAAATCGAACCAATAAACTTCAACACTCATCATACCCAAAAGGGCTACATAAAGTCAAATCCTCCACGTACTAAAGGTCTTGCAATAGTAAATGTTCATAGCCCAAATCAACAAGCAAATAAACGGGTCAAGATTTCTAATGAGAAAGACACAATTCCAATGTAAAGATCAACCTTGACAATCAACCAAGTTCACCAACCGCAAGAAAAACCCATCGATCGGAAGAACAACGATTACTTTACAGGACAATTAAGCAAATGGAAACACTCCAACATTTTTCAAGACAACCCGTCAACCGCAATAAACTAATAACCCAGGAGAAAACATCAATCACAACTGGACAAGAGTAACCAAATTTAAACCCAAGAGAGAGAACAACTCTTCTGAAGATTCTCGCTAACCACACTTGTACTAAGATATCCGAGGTAGCACTTCACTATTCTTATACCGTGAATGGTGGTGTAGCCTGGTAAAGCCCAAGGTCACAACCACGACCTCAACCTCTCAAACGTGGGTTAACCCCACACAAGATAACAATAGTATTATATTATAGATATATTAGATCATGACAGAGATCAACAATACAACATAACAGGAGCGTATATGCAATGCAAAAACCCAACCCACCTACTGTGCACAGTGTGTCAATTTAATATTTCAACTACCACGGACCTAAAGCCCGCTCTGATACCAACTGTAACACCCCAGTCCCGAAGGGACCCAGAATGCTACTATCTAGACAATCTTAATAAATTTCGGCAGAACCTCCATTGTAAAGTTAATTACACGAAGATTCCAACACACAGATTAATCAAATATTAACTAAAACTTTCATCCAAAGACGTCAAAAGATAATCAAAGACATGCTAAGTATTTAATATAACTAGAGAGATAAGAAGTTCCACTACTCATCATTATTACATTTAATCCATTGCATTAGACAAAACATAATAATCTTTGCATTTACTAAAATCAATCACATTTTGAAGATCATTCATCTTTATTTAGTTCGTGTGGCATGTGTGTGACTAGCAGTCTACTTTCCCCCATGCATGTCGTTCTTGGCTCGGGTACCTAAAACAACAATAAAAGCAAGAGTGAGTCCATAGACTCAGCAAGTACATAAAGAAACTATAACATCAGCATCCACGTAAAGGAGATCAACAATAGAACATTTCATATGCAAATGCAATGCTCGAGGATCCTTTATCTTTAACTTTCTTTGTGCATTACACCGGTAATGCAGAGTATGCAACCGTCGCCGCATACCCATGCCTGTGCGTGCACGCACAGGGACCAATTGCCCGTTACTCCGCAAGTAACGGGGACCTCAAGCCCACACTCCACGAGTGTGGGGATCTCGGGCCCGTCACATTCATGACGAGGATCTCAAAGGGGAAACATGCTTGGTCATCGCGTGATCAAGCCTCAGCATGTTCTCAATATGCATATGCTCATCTCTTATTCAGCAGCAATCTTACCAAAAGACAACAACATTGTACCACAGTAAAGCATAAGCATAATTGAGAAATCATCATACTTAAACAATCATCAAGTAAGCCATCTTGCTATGCAACCATATATCAAAAAGCACACAAACATAGCCAATCAATCACACCAATTTAACAAATAATGCACTTGCCTCAACCGTGCGAAGGTGGATGTCGAGGATAAGGTACTGCTCCCGGAGCCAAACCCACACCTGGACATACAATTGAGACATGCTAAGGCTACCATATAAGTCTAATAACAAAACCATAAACACAAAATGAGCACATCGTCCACTAAACGCGATCCCCAACTCTATTGCTAGCTGTCAGTTTTCTTTTCTAGAGAACAGCCCCCTTCGAAACATCATAACTAAAAGTATAGAAATCCAAATGGATTGATCTTGGACAATCTGAAAAGGTTATTGAATTCCCCTTCTAAACCTAGTTGGTGAGGTTCTCTGATTCGGTCCTTTACTAGCCCTACCAAACCAAACAACAGAGTATCAATTCTCGCGTCGGGTCTCTGGACAGCAACAATGAAATTATCATAACTTTCTCTACGTTCATTCTAATTTCATGATCTTTAGTTTTACTGAAAGCTGGAAGGATTATCTACATTTTTCATTATGGTGAGCCCCTCTGAGTTTTCCTCTAAACACACGCTTAAGTCGAAACACTAAAACCTGTCAGACCAACCACCATTCCACAGCACAGACTCCCTAAGAAAAATCATAACTTTTGCTACAAAGGTCCAAATGATGTGATTCTTGTCGGAAATGAAAGGTAACGAGATAACCTACAACTCTCTAGGAGATCCCAAGTTCTAATTCGGCACTTAACAATTTCTTATTTATTAAACAAGATGACTGCAGATTCTCGTCAGGATTCTGGACAGTAAACACTAAAAATAACATAACTTTTGACTCGAATGTTGGAATCAGATGTTCTTGGCGGCCACTAAAAGCTAAGAACATTATCCACAATTCTCTAGGAGACGAGATTCCCAGATTCTGCTTCTAGGAATACGAAAACAGCCACGCAAGTTTCTGGACAGAAGGCGATCTAAACCCGACTCGGCTTAAAAATCAAATTCGCGACTAATCGGAAGGGGGAAAGAGACAAACCCTTGAAGAACCATTGCTGGACATGTGGAACACCTACCCCAGGTCATGATCTCTCCTTTCCCCCTCTCCACTACTTCTCCTCCTTCTTCTTCTTGGCCGAGCACCACTTGGTGGATCCCTCCTTCTTCCTTCGCGAGGCCGGGCAGCACCAAGGGTGATCCTCGCCGGCAGCGGATGGTCTCACCAGAGGAGGGAGCAAAGGTGGAGGGAGGAGGCGCAAGAGGGCAGCCAAGGGAGGAGAAGGAGGTGGCGGCCACAAGAGGGAAGAGGGGAAAGGGTGGGCGGCTAGGGTTTTGGGGAGAGTGGTGCCTCCCCTTTTTGGCCGCCACACAAGGCCTCATGGGCAGAGGCCCAAGGCCCAGTTGTCGGATTTTGCATAAATCCCCTCTCTTTCTGTTAAAATAATTTGCTAATTGGTCCTTCCCTAATTTTTGATTATTCTTCATCAAACTTTCTTCTTGAATCCATTTGGGGTATTACACGATCAAATTTACTAATCTCCATTAGATTCTTCTCCCGAATCAAACTCTAATTAATCCTTCTCTTTGAATATTTGTTTTCTTCCGAATTCTATTCTGGTGTATTACAGGAAATGTCTCGTAGGACTTAGCCGTGCCGGCATACCTTCGGAAGTGTGCTTTGTGGCTTAAAGGCGGTCTGAAGTGTGGGTACATTGGTACACCCCTGCAGGGTTAAAACTATTCGAATACCCTCGTCCTAGGTTATGGACACGCTTGGGTAAGCTTTTCAAGAGTTAGACTACAACCTTTTAATTAAAACTTGATGGGTGGTACAAATCAGGGATTCGTGCTATGTTATGGTGGCTATCAGGTTAGTCACCTCTAGGTGGTTACTTGTATTTATCATGATTTCGCTGTTATTTCACCAATAAAACAGATTTTCAAACTTGCTTTCAAATGTATTACTTTATTGCAAATAAAGTTGGCTTTGTGCAAATGAGACATACAACCTCCACTTAAATAAGCCTGCATGTAGCATACGAATAGGTCTGCTATTCCACACGTCAGTCTTGCGAGTACATTAATGTACTCATTTGTCTTGCTTAAATTCTAAGTGTTGCAAAGGAAGAAGGTGAGCTTGAGGGGCCTCACTTTTGTGAGCTGTGTTGTGGCAGTATTCGAGGCGACTAGCTTGGCGGCCCGGTCGGTTGCCTTGTGGGTTGTGTTGGCTAACCAGTCGACTTTTGTTCTTAGCCATCTTATGGCGCTTTTGCTTCCGCTGTCATTCTTGTATATTGTGTTATTTGGCCGGTCGGCTCTTTTGTACTAGCTTTACTTTATGTATGTCGTTGTTGAACTTAGTGTTAAATGTTGTATGGAAATGATGTATGATTTTGTGATGATGAGCGTGCGCTGCAATTCTGGGAAGCACATGTCCATCGAGGCTTAAGATATTTAATTAGTAATGCTAGAACCATATGGAGGTTAAGTATTACTAGTTAAATACCCTGGGTCCTCACATTGGCCCCTTCTTAATCCAACTTCCCACTTGGGCCAAACAACGTGGCCCGAAAGCCCAAGATTATTTCTCCTCTAAAAAACTGATTTCTCTTTTTAATTCCAGTTAAATACCTTTCTCATTTCAATTAACTCTCTAATGTTAAAGAGGATATTACATAATCGCTGATGGATACTTTCCTTGTTAGGAGAAATCCCTCTCTAAACTATATTGCACTCGAAAATTGAATAAATTTCTCTCCCCCGAATAATACATTCTCTCAAATTGATATTCGGGGTATTACACATATATCCCATGACAAGAATTTATACTTCGTGAAGGGTGTTCGACCCGTGTTCACGTACTTCGTGACAAGCGTGCTCTTGAAGGTCCTCCACGCCTTTCCCATCGCGAGCAACACCTGCCGTTCCACGCGTGCCATGTCTGCATCTGGGAAAGTGAACAATTTTAAAATTTCTTTCCACAGCTCGCCTCTCCGATATCCGACACAGTGTCCCAGCTTAGTGTGGTGATGGGGACCCGTTCCCTTCCAGGTATCCCGCAGATGGTCCGGAATCTCGCCGCTGCTTTGGGGGGACTCACAGGGATCCCATTGGCATTGACCTCTGTGATGGTCATTAGGCCCATAGGAATTTTCGATATTCCTTTGCCATCTCGTGTACGTACCACTTTCCTCGAGATCCAGACGCATTCGGCGACGTCGATGACGGCGGCGAAGATGGTGCAGACGCCATGTCGCTTCTTTGCTATCTATATAATAAATAACTAAAAATAGTTGGCACAATGTTCCTTTACATCATACAGTAAAATGTTTTTAAAGATTTCAAATTACACTATATGTCAGTAGTAGCACAAGCAAAAGGGATGTAAAATAATATGTACAAAAATAATATGAGATTGTACAAAAATTAATATGTAATTTCAGATATTAAATTTATGCTAACAAGGCGATCAGTGGTCAATGTTTGGTCCATAACTGAAATCAGAGCAGGCTATATATAGATAAATTGCAAGTAGATGAAAATTATGCATGATAGTTTGTGCTCTCAGAAGGAGAGTTGCAAAAGAACAAGTCTTTGTCATCTCAATCCTATTATTTATACTCTTCATTAAATGAATATGATAATATAAATTCAAGATAGCAAAATACAATAAAATATCACAATAGCCACCAAAAAAATAAAACCAAACTGTACCCCATAACATTATTACAATACTGATATTGTTTCAACAAATTGATTGAATCGAAACACCAGAAATAATCTAAGATTGTATAGAAATTAATTTGTAATTTTAGATATTAAATTTGTGCTCTTAGAAGGAGAGTTGCAAAAGAACAAGTCTTAGCCATCTCAATCCTATTGTCTATACTCTTCATTAAATGAATATGATAATATAAATTCAAACTATGAGCCCTAAACAATACTTTGCTTACACTACTACAAAAAGGCTAATACTGGACGCCTCATCACAGATGGTTGAACTTATACAGACGGTTACTTAGGAACCGTCTTTGCAACCGTCTGTGATATGTCATTATCACATACAGTTTGTAAATAAAACCGTCTGTGATACTTCACAGACGGTTCTATCATTGAACCGTCTGTAATATGCTATTATCACCGACAGTTCTTTAATAGAGCTGTCTAGGATACGGGACATATTTCACAGACGGTTCTATTTACAAACCGTCTGTGATAATTACATATGAATAACCTAGTGACAAGTATGATGACATAACACATCTCCAAATAATTTGACTGAAAATCAATTTATCCACTATTTATCCCCTCATAATTCATTTGACTTCAAAAATTCATATCTAATTCAACTCAACTCCATATTACAATGAACGTCCACATTGCCATCCATATATATTAAATATGACAAGTCCATAACACATTAACACATGACAATGCAATAAATTAATTACAATGGAGTAAATTCTTAATTAAAATATAGCCCTTCATGATGATCGACGCGCATATAGCTAGCTTCCTCATTGGGTTCTTCCTTGAGCCTGATGCCATCTCCGAAAGGAGGCAACTCGTCAAATTGATTGTACACGTGGCCCTACATGTATTCTTCCTCGTCCACTATATTCTCAACTCCGACAATCCTTCTTTTTCCATGAAGAACCATGTGGCGCTTCTTAATTGCCGGGTCGGTTACATAGAAGACTTGAACAACCTGGTTAGCCAATACGAATGGTTCGTCTTTGTATCCGACACGTTCGAGGTCCACGGTAGTGACATCGTACTTGTCGACCTTCACCTGTGGGAGACGGACCCAACAGCACCGAAATAGGGGGATCTTGAAAAGCACGTAGTCGAGCTCCCATATCTCCTTTATTTGCCTATAGTACAAGCTCCTCAGCCCATCGGTACTGAATGCATCTATGCGGACACCGCTGTTCTGGACTATGCTCTTCCTATCCTGAGCTGCCGAATAAAATGTGTACCCATTTATGTCGTATCCTTGCCATGTGACAATTGTAAATTGTGGCCCTTTTGCCAACCATAGCAGCGTATCATCACTTGATGACCTCCCAGTGATTCGCACCTTTAACCATTCGTTGAACCGACGGTTGTGCTCTCTCGTGATCCAAACCTCTGACTGGTCCGGATTCTGTTGGCGTACCATGTCTTTGTGCTCGTCGATGTACGGGGACACTTGGGTCATGTGTTGCAAGACCATGGAATGGGCTTGAGCGTACGTATCCAGATCGGGAGTGATTGATTTCCTTCCGATGGTCCCGATACCATCCAGCCTTCCCTCATGACGAGATAGAGGCACACCTATCGGTTCCACCTGAGCCATGTAGTCGACGCAGAACTCAATGACCTCTTCTGTTGCATAACCTTCGATGATGCTGCCCTCCGGTCGAGATTGATTCCGTACGTAGGACTTGAGAATTCCCATGTACCTCTCGAACGGGTACATATGACGTAGGAACACAGGGCCACATATCTTTATCTCTTTCACAAGATGAACAATAAGATGGACCATGATATCGAAAAATGACAAAGGGCAATACATCTCAAGATGACATAGAGTCATCACCACCTCGGACTGTAGAGCATCTAGTCCTTGGAGATCGATGACCTTCTGAGCAATTAAGTTGAAGAAATAACACAGCCTCAAGATTGCCACTCGGACCTTGTTCGGCAAGATACTCCTAATTGCAACAGGAAGCATTTGTGTCATCAGCACATGACAATCATGAGACTTCATACCAATTAATTTCAAATCTTGCATAGAAACAAGTTTCTTAATGTTAGCGGAGTAACCAGACGGGACTTTGACACCATACAAGCTCTGGCACAGTTCATTTCTCTCGGCCTTTGAAGGTATGTTCGTCCTTTATTGGTCTCTTTCGGTACTAAGTCGGTCCTTATGTTTATATCAACCAAGTCACGCCGTGCGTTAACACCATCCTTTGTTTTGCCACTAATATTCAGTAAGAGACCAATCAGGCTATCACATACATTCTTCTCCACATGCATGACGTCGATGCAGTGACGAACTTCTAAGTGCTCCCAATAAGGCAAGTCCCAAAAAATTGACCGCTTCTTCCAGATGTTCTTGTGATGGATTTTTAATTTACGTCCCTTCCCAAGCACAACATCGATATCCTTAACCATATCATAGACCTCTTTCCCTCTAAAATCCCTTAGAGCTGAACTGTCCTCCTTATTTTCATCGAATTATTTCTTCATCTTGCGGTATTGCTGACTCCTGGGAAGGAACCTACGGTGACGCATATACACAGTTTTGCGCGAGTTGTTCAGCCATACACTCTCCGTAGCAACTAAGCAGTGCGGACAGGCTTTGGCTCCTTTCGTACTGAAGCTCGACAGGTTACCAAGAGCAGAAAAATTATTGATAGTGCAGAACAACATGGCGCGTAAAGAGAAGTTCTCTCGTTTGTACGCATCCCATACTTGTACCCCTTCGTTCCACAGTGTCACAAGATCATCCAGTAATGGTGCTAGGTACACATCAATATCGTTCCCAGGTTGCTTCGGCCCTTGGATAAGTAGTGATATCAAAATGTACTTTCGCTTCATACATAGCCAAGGAGGAAGGTTGTACATACATAGATTCACGGGCCAGGTGCTATGTCGGCTGCTCATGTTACCGAAAGGATTCATTCCATCTGTACTCAACCCTAACCTTATGTTCCTCGGTTCCGCACCGAACTCTTTGAAGGTCCGATCGAAGTTTTTCAACTGGGCAGAATCAGCAGGGTGTCTTAGCTTTCCATCTTTCTTACGCTCCACCGAGTGCCAACGCAGCAATATTGCCTCCTTTCGGTTCGCAAATAAACGCATCAAACGTGGGATCATAGGCAGATACCACAACATCTTAGCAAGAGGTCCATGCTTCACCTTAGCAGTATTCTTACGCTTGTATCGAGATGCTTTGCACACGGGACATGCATGCAAGTCTGCATACTCTTTACGGTAGAGGATACAATCGTTCGGACATGCATGTATTCTTTCTACTTCCATTCCCAATGGACAAAGAACCTTCTTGGCTTGGTAGATCGTGCTGGGCAACACGTTTCCCTCCAGAAGGATGTCCGCTAGGAGACCTAACAACGCCGTGAAACTCTTGTCAGACCAACCATTGCTTGTCTTCAATTTCAGCAGTTCAAGTACAGTTGACAACCTTGTGTATTCCGGCTTGCAGCCAGGGAACAATGGTTTCCCCGAGTCCTCCATTAAGCGATCGAATTTACAAAACTCTCTCTCACTGTAGTTCTCTTCTGCATCGCGTAGCATCTGATCCAGATTGTCATCGTGCGACCTATCCTCATCAAAAGCACAGTCCACATCCGGCATATCGTTGACTTCCTCGGCGATGTCGTCATTATTAGCTTCCTGTATAATCTGCTCTTCACCGTGACTGGTCCAACATGTATACCCTTTTTTGAAACCCCTTCGAATCAAGTGCCCTATGATCTGCGTCGGGTTGTTAAACATCTTCAGATTACCGCAATCAATGCATGGACAGTACATAAATTCTATCCCCTTATTAAACATATCCTGCTCGGCGACTCTTTTAAAAGCAAACACGTCATTAATGTACTCTTCACTCACACGGTTCGCACCGTACATCCAGTTTCGATCCATCTACGCTACGCACATAATAAATTAGTAGTGTTAAATTATATTAATAAACTGCAAATACGTTACTCCTCCTATTAACCAAACACACTAAAATTGATTAAATATTAATCTAGAGCAAATATAAAGAGTTACCGATCGTTACCCTCGGAGCTCACAACAAAAATTCCAAATATCCTGCGAGATTCCTCACTAGCCTTCTCCTTCAGACCACAGTGCAATGTGAGAGCTAAGTGGACAGGGCAAGAGAAGAGCCACAGCCGAAATGCACCTCCCCCATAAAACTTCTCCCTTTCACAAAACACCCACTGCCAAAACAAAGCACTCATTCACAACACCCAAACCGAGAGCTACCACCAAAGCCAAGCCTCACAAAGCAAGCATGCAAGCCAAATAGCTATAAGTTGCCAGGGCAACCCACAACCAAGAATAAGGCAAGCAAAACAAGCAAGCCTCCTACAACCAACACAGAGCAAAGCTTCTCAAGCCCCTCTATCCAAAGAACAGATCAGAGGCGCTAGGGCAGGGGGTCTGTCGGGTCCTAATATATATAGGGGTGGCATATCATAGACGGTTCTTATTACCAACTGTCTGTGATGTGAATATATCACAGACGGTTCTTATTACAAACCGTCTGTGATGTGAGTATATCACAGACGGTTCTATTTACAAACCGTCTGTGATATGGTGGATATCACAGACGGTCCAAAAGGAATTGTCTGTATAAGTTCAACACAGACGGCTCTTCATGGAACCGTCTGTGATGAGGATATTATCACAGATGGTTTTTCATGGAACTGTCTGTGATAGTGTATGGAGCCTATATATGCGCAAATAATTACTAAAATGAATTGCCTAGTAATAAACAGACGATAAAAAAAGACCATAACCTATTTACATCACATACGATAAAAAAGACCATATTGTTTTTACATCACAGACGATAGATAAAAAAGACCATATCGTTTTTACATCACAGATGATAAAAAAAGGATCAGCGATCCTATATTAGTCTTCAAATCTTCGTAAGCCGTCTCGTCAGCTTCAGTGGGGGCGGGATCAGTGACTGTCTCACCAAACGCCTCCACCTGTGACCTTGCACGCTCAATTTCCTCTTGTAGATGTTTGGACTCCGTAATCAAGTCTCATATAGCCCAGAGGCCATCAACCCTGGTCTCCAGAGTCTCGGCTAGGCAGACCCGCTCTCCTGCAATTTCGATGTCGTCCTCGACTCTCCGCGCTGCATCCTTAGTGCGGACCAAATAGTTCCATAGGACAATCTCCACGATAAGGTTTACTCGTCGGATGCTGGAGAGCCTCGCACTGGTCTATTGGAGGAGGAGCTCCAATCGACAAAGGATGGCCGTTATGGTCTCCGGTAGATGGGAGGGCCTACAACAGATAACATTGCGAACGGACGGCTTGTCCGCAGCTTGGGCCAGGTTGCGACCAGAGAGGTGCGAGTACACAACCACAATGTAGGCCAGTACAGTCGAGACGAGAGAGGAAGAAGCCATTTGGAGTTTGTGGAGAAAGGGGATCAAGGAGGTTTGTGAGAAATCCCTTTCATAAGGGGATGTCTATTTATAAAACAAGTACTAAAGCTAGAGCAGGAGACGAAGAGATGGAGACACATCACGCGGGAGACGAAGAGATGAAGAGACACATCGTGCGGGAGACGAAGGGATTGGAAGGCATATCACGAGCGGTTCTATCATGGAACTGCGCAGAAATATCCTGAGCATTCGTATAAGAACCGTCTGTGATAATGAAATATCACAGACGGTTCTATCATGGAACTGTCTGTGATATCACAGACGGTTTGTAAATAGAACCGTCTGTGAAATATGTCCCGTATCACAGACGGTTCTATTAAAAAACCGTCTGTGATAATAGTATATTACAGACGGTTCAATGATAGAACCATCTGTGAAGTATCACAGACGGTTTTATTTACAAACCGTCTATGATAATGACATATCACATACGGTTGTAAAGACGGTTCCTAAGTAACCGTCCTTTGGAACCGTCTGTGATGAGGCGTCCAGTATTAGCCTTTTTGTAGTAGTGCTTCTTCCAAGACGGTGAGGACCCAGACGTTTAGGCCTACGCCCCCAAACGATTGCCTGTGGAGAATCGTGTGGCCTACATTTACTACTTTGCTTCCGCTATGTTATTTGTTTATTTGACCTCAAACTCGTTGTATTACACTTTAAATATTTAATGTTATTTAAATTCCCGTGATATGATTATGGTATCATTTTTGTATAACTGTTTACACTGGAAATCCTGGACTAGTGTATGAACACAAAGAATTCAGGATCCTTCGTTCTCGGATTCGACAGTTGTCATTTTGACTCATGTGCTGACGACCCCGTAGATGTGATCGATGGTGTGTTTGGGGTCCTTGTATGGCAACTCCTCGTCATCTTCTGACGGTTTTCGACCACTTGTTTGCCCTACTTCTTCGAGGGTAGAATGTGGTCCTTTGCTAGAGTAATAGTTCTAAATTTTTCGTTGGAAAACCAAATAATTGCCAAGGTCGTGGCCTTCTTTTTTATGGAAAGGACACCACCTTGGCTTATCAGTTTTCTATTCAAGGCGTTTGCCTATGCGTCGATCAGAATACTGTTTGGAGCTTCGGGGCTCCTTGTCACTTATGGCTAAGATCTCCTTCGAGCTCTTGGTCTGTGACTTTTAGTTTTTAGACCTGCTCTTGGATTTTTTGGACGGTTTGTCCTTCTCCTTGGTACCTTCAATTGCTCCTCGAGTACCTTTATTGTCACGATCAATTGTGTGATTCCACTCAACTGCTTCAGAAGCGGTTACGTACCGGCTCTACCATCTCAAAAAGTTCACCAACAGTATCTGGAGGGTTGAGAGGAATGTCTTATGTGATCCTCTGGTTTCCAACTCTCTATTTGAATGCTCTAATAACATAATAATTAGAGACTCCGGGAATTGAATTTCGAACCTTACTAAAGCGTCTTATGAATTGACACAAAGTTTCATGAGAATGTTGTCACATTTGGTGCAGGTCGTTGTAATACCCTAAGTTTATTTAAGCAAGAAGAATTAATTTAGGGAGAAGGACCAATTAGAAAATGCTTTTAATAGGAGTTTAGAGGGGGGCTATGCATAATTTAGACAACCTGGGCTGTGGGCTTTCAGCCCACAGCATTTAGGCCCAAGGGGGAAGGGTAGCCAGCCACATAAGAAGGAGAGGGGAGCAACCCTAGGGTGCTACAGTACATGTACTACAGTTTTAGACATTCTACAGTAACCCATGCTACAGTACCTTCGCCTCCTACTGCTGCTCCTCCCCCCGGTGCCATCCTCCCTGCTGCCGGCCATTGGGAAGGAGAAGGAGGGGAAGGAAGAGAGGAAGAGGAAGAGGTAGAAGAAGAGGAGAGGGAAAGGGAGAGATCACAGCCTAGGGTGGGTGTTCATCGTGTTCGACGACGGTTCTTCAAGGGTAAGACCTGATCCCCTTCTAATTAGTTGATTATTTGATCTTTAGCAATGTCCATCTTTAGGTCTGTTTAAGGCATACAGGGTTGAACGACGTTTTTGAGATATTTAACGGCAGAATCTGACCAGGACGCCTCCAAGAGAATTGTAGGCGACGTTGATACCTTTCTGTACAATACAAGATCGCATCATTTGGACAAGCGGTTCAAAAGTTATGAATTTCGTAGCGCTGCTGTTTCGCAAATCTGCTACAATTCTGAGAGTTTTTAGTAATTAGACTTAATTGGATAGATAAAGGAATTTCTAGGAGGTCTCACTGTAACTAAAGATGTAGATAATTGACTTAGCTTTCAGGGAAGCTAAAGAACATGAAATTTGGATCATTATCCTGAAAGTTAAGGTAGTTATAATATCTCTGTCCAAAAACACGAAATTTGGATCATTATTCTGAAAGTTATGGTAGTTTTAATATCTCTGTCCAGAAACCTGACATGAATTAGCTTTTCTGTTTATCAGCTTGGTAGGGGTAGTATATGGCCGAATCTGAAGTCTCACTAACTAGGTTTAGATGGGGGGTTTGATAAGCTTTCTAGAGAGCTCAAGAACACTCTATTTGGATCTCTGTACTAAAAGATATGAATTTTTTATTACGACTGTGTGTCGAGGGGACAGACTGTTGTTCAAGATTTTGGAGTTGCGGTTGCGCGAGAGAGTATAGTTTTTTCGTAAATGTTTCTAGCTTGTTTTGGTCCAGTATTGTTATCTTAGGATGCTTGTTAACTTATCTCAGGTGGGGCATTGGTTCCTGGGGCAGCACCCTCTTCGCGTCCTTCGTTCTCGCACAGTTGAGGCAAGTACATTGTTTGTTACATTGGTTGTGAATGCTTGATCATGATTGCGTGTATTTGGTACATGATAACGATGCACGGTTGCTGGCATGATGTGTGTATTAAGAATGGTGAATACTTAAAGTATGGCTATGTTCTATCCATGTACGATGTTATTGCTTTTGGCATATTGATGATTAATAGAGACTGTGCATGTGCATATTGAGAACATGTGAGGCTTGGTCATGTGGTGACCAAGCATGCATATCTTTGAGGTCCCCTTCATGTATATGACGGGCTTGAGGTCCCTACACTTGTGGAGTGTGGGCTTGAGGTCCTCTTTACTTGCGAAGTATTGGGCAATTGGTCCCTGCGCTTGCGAGCATAAGCATAGGTATGTAGCGACGGTTGCATACTTTGCATTACCACTAAAATGCAAAAAGAGATAAAGAGAAAGAATCATTGGGCATTGATATGCATGTGGAATGATTTAATGACATGCTTTTGGAAGTGGATGCTAATGATATGCATGTGGAATGATTTAATGATATGCTTTTGAAAGTGGATGCTAATGATATAATTTTGTATTGTATGTCTTTTATATGTACTTGCTGAGTCTGTTGACTCACTCTTGCTGTTGTTGTTTTTTTAGGTACCCATCACAGGAATGACATGCAGGGGGAGTAGCCATATGTTGCACGCACACTGCCATGAACCTGTCATAATTGATTAAACTCAGATCATGTCTTAATAATTGAGCAAACTGCTTAAAGAATTTTTTATGATTATGCTTTAGTCATTTAGCATACCTTGAATGCTTGTTGAATATGCTGAATGTTAGTTGTTTAATTTTAATGTGTACCTTGTAACATCCCAAAGTTCTCTTACCAAAATAAAAATTAATAAAGTTATTCTTTTATTGGATTTTCCTAGTTTCAATAGTGTTTTCTTGGTTTTCTTAAATTATAAGATTGTAAAATTCAAGAATAAAATTTATTGAGTTTTTATTGGATTTAAAGTGAAAAATAAAATTTTAAGTAATTTCTGGAATTTTTTGGAATTTTAAAAGCTTTTTACTATTTATTTTAAAACAAAAATAATTACTGTTAAAAAATAAAATCCAACTTTAAGTTGGAATTATTTTTACTAAGTTCAAAATAATTCAGGGAATTTCCTTTAATTTGTATAGAATTTTGGAACTCTATTTGGTATTTTCTAAAAGTCCCTTTTTGATTTTTGTAATATCCAGCAAGTAAAAATAAATTGCTGTCCACAAATAAAAACCAAATTTGTGTTGAAAATACTTTATTTAAGGTCAAAATACCCTATTTAACTACTCTAAAAATTCATTGAATTTTAAGGCCTATATTACTATTTTTCAAGTTTAAAAATAATTTTTAGCAATATAAAAATATTTACTGGGTAATAATAAAACTATTATTATTATTATTAATATTTTATTTGAGTTCAAATTGTTGTGTTTAAAATTTGTGATTTATTTCAGATTTTTCAGAATTAATTTACTATTTTTTTGGAATTAATTGGTGTCTTTCCGAATTTTGAAAAGGAATATTTCTTGGAATATTCTGTCTACTACAGTAACTCCGGCGAATGCGCTATTTCCGGCAATAACTCCAGTGAGCAATTCCCGCCAAACCGTTACTTCTTTGCCCCCTATAAATTAAACCACAGTCTCTGCACCCCATTCCCCACATCCCTCTCGCTCATATTTGCCAAAATCCTCCCGGGGCCCCCTCTGCTAGCTCTTCTTCTCTAACTCCGGCGACAACTCCGGCAAGTCCGATCTCCTCATCCGTAGCTCTGTTGTTCACCAACGTTTACCAGTGAGTTCCTCTTGAGATTCTCTACATTTCTATTCAAGCCGAATTTTGATTATCCTGTTGGTTCACCGCGGCCACAAAAGTACCGACGGTCTTCTTCTCCAACTCCGGCGACAACTCCGGCGAGCCCGATCTCCTCATCCGTTGCTCCGTTGTGCACAAAATTTGACCGGTGAGTTCCTATTGAGATTCTCCATATTTCTATTCAAGTGGAATTTTAATTTACTTAATTTTTCACCACCGGCCACATCTTCTTCCCCATGTCCGACGAGAACTTCGTCGAGTCCGATCTCTTCACCCGTTGGGTAATTGTTCGAACCCTTTTACCTACTTGTTCCTTTCAATATTATCTACCTTTCTATTCAAACAAAATTTTTAATTTCACAATAATTCGTCACTGCCATGTCACGACCACCTCACCGCCCCAAGCCCACGTGGCAGCCCACGTGCGCGCTTGCGTGGCTAGCAATATTCCTTGGGCCGGTCCACTGTGGACCAAACCCATTTTCGTGGATCTGGGCCCATATGTCATTGACTCCAACTATTTTTCTTTACAAAATAAATTCGATCAAAAATTCATTTTTCCACCTGCAGACATCATGCTAACACAATAAAGAGATTTCCTTCAGAAAATTAATTCCTTAAATTCTGAAATTCGGAATTTCATCTTTTCATGTGATAATCAAGCTTCCGGATGTTCGTTCTCCTTCATACGAACTCCAATTCCGTCAATTCAACTCCCTAACTTCATATAAAGTCGATACCTTCCTAGTAGTATTTATTTTATAATTTTTGGATTTTATTTGGATTTTATTTGAATATTATTTGAATTCGGATCGTTTACGCGTATAGATTTCGACGACTTCGGACAACTAGATTTCGACATCGTTTGAGAGCATCAATTAATCAAGCAAGACAAGTTATACCCTTGATCATATCGATCCCATTATTCCAAATTATTTAAATTCTATTTTAAATTATTGCTGCATGCTTATTTATATTCAGTAATTTAAATCTATGTTTTAAATTTATAGTTATGCCTAAAATCCTTTGTATGTCCAATTTTGGTAATTGAAGCAAGCATATTGTCACCCTAGATAAAATCTAGTTGATACAATAGTATGGACTAGGATCATTTGGAAAATATTGTGCTTAGCCATGCTTATAGACCAAACATGTTTCATTTGGGGAATTTCAGCCAAAAATCAACTATTGTTGAAAGTGAACCCTTGGCATTGGTGTGTCATGGGAGTTTTATAAATGACTTTGGAAAATGAAATAAAATGATGGTTTGGACTTGGGCGAAGTGGTTGTTTGGTAGGTGTAGGTTTATGCACGGGCTCAACTGGGTAGGTTGAGGCCTAGGGTTTTGTTGGTTGTCGCCCAGGTCAGTTAAGGACCGGCCTTCGAGTGCATGATGCTACGCCTTACCGTACTACCACATGTCTTGTATGGGCAGGACTGGGCTGATTAATTTGCAAAGTTCCATCATGGTCGCCCCTATTGCTGCGGTGGGTAGTCTTTCATGACCTTTGTTAGTCCCACCTGGCGCAAGAGGGGGCCTGAACCCTGCGGACAGTTAGTCCAAAGGTGTCGAGACCGAAAAATACAATTCTGGACCCTCTGTGTATACTGCACTAGTCCAGGATCACGCTAGTGCACACAGTGGTAACATCGATGAAATATCATTTCCATATACAAAGATGACCAATAAATAGGCAAATAACGATAAATATCAGAGTAAAGACCTTAAGGTCAAAGCTTACAATTTATGCCTCAGAAGGCGAATAGCTCAACGAAGCTGCAGCGGAACGAAACGGAATAACTTCAGTGAAGCCCATCCATATGCCCACAGGCAATCGGCTGGGGTACGCGACCTAGTTCTCCTTGATCCTTGAAGTAGACCTTGTTGACTGACGATTCCTCCATTTCTGTAGGTTTGGACGCAAGTTTTACAACAAGCGTGAGTACACAACCGTACTCGCAAGTCATACCACAGAATGCAATATATAGATGCAGGCTTATTCCAAAGGAAATGGCTTCTGTGGTTATTTTGCAGAAATGCAACATTTGCAATTGAATACAAATAATAGATTGAAAGCATAATTAAAAACAAATAGACAATATTAATTTAACAATTGTTTTCACAAAGACACACAGCCTAATCAAATTCTTTCACACAGCCATATGACTTAAATCACACAGTTGTCCCTTCCCAATAGTTTTATGAAAATCTACCCCTCGTGTGAAATCCCCGAGCATTATCCATGACCGAGGACGCGGCTATTCGAATAGATTGTTTAACACTCTGCAGAGGTTGTACACTTTACCCACACGATATAACCAGTGTGGCCGCACTGATCATAACAAAACGGTTCAGAAACTTCATCTCGACATTGACATTCTTATTCACATAGTACCCATATCACATAGCTTAACCTATCCACCTGAACATCAATGTCAAGACTCCATAACTTACTAAGTTAGGCCCGTTTTAGCAGACATGTGGTCGTACAGTAAGGCTCAGTTCAATGGCGCACAAAGTTAAGTCCTTAATTGACCAAGGCAAGACTTCCATGTTCTAACTAAGTCACAAAGATTATCAAGCCCGTCACATAGTCCACCATATCACACAGCTTCCTCCACTTGCCTCAGTCCAAATCCTTTACCACCCAGTTGGTTTTAGTGCAACACATGCCATCACGAAGTAATAACACATAGCACACAGTTTTACACAAAGTTCCATAGTCACTTAGTCACATTTAATAATTGCAACTTACATGAGATGTGAGACTCGTAGCATGACTAAGCAATCTACTTGTACTAACCAACCCACGTTGGTAATACCATAGCACCAACTAAATATGAACCAATCTAGGGTGACAAAATATTATGACATACAATAAACAAAGTGGATATAACAAATTGGATTAATAGCTAAACCCAAAAGCATTTAAATAAATACTTAAAGTAAATGCAATAATTTGAATCAAAGTAATTTTAAAAACTGGGATTCAATATGATCAAAGGTATAACTTGCCTTGCTATAGCAATGGTGATCTTAGTTTATCTTCACTCCTCTACTTGCTTGATCTTCAGCTCCTTTGGACGATTCCGGGACATCGGCGTCTAGCGAAAAAGAAAGCGCAAAACAAAACTAAATTCAAAAGACAAATCAAATAAACTCCAAATTGAAATTGAATGGCACTGGAAGATAGATATTGATTTTAGATTAATTTAGAAACTTGAATGGGTTCAATCGGAATTCGGATGAAGAAGATATGACTCTCAGAAGATTGGAATTCACATGAAATGATGAAAAAACTCTACGGAATATTCTCAGAATATTCTATTCTGAAAATATTAGAAAAAGAATAAGTGTATGGTAGGTGGGACCGACTGGTATTTATGGATTTCTAGAATTAAAATAATTCCAGAAATAAGGTAGAGAGAGTGACATGTGGGACCATTAAGATAAAAAGATTTTCAAGAATTAAATAAATTCCCGAAAATAGAATTAGGGGTTGACATGTGGGCCACTGGTCTATAGACCAGGTCCACAGAGATATGCTAGTCCACGGTGGACCAAGCTCATGAACTAGGGTTGACCAAGAGTTGACTGACATGCGGGACCTGCATGTAAGTGAGATAAAATAAATATGGTGTTTAATTGGGTGGATGACATGTGGGGTCTACATGTAAGTGATAGATATTTAGATATAGATAGTATATGGCTTGAATTGTTTGGAAAGTAATGTATGTGCAATGTCTAGAGAAGACAAAGAGGAGATAACAGAGACAACATAAGGGAATACAGGAGCTGCTTGCCTAATTCTTGGAGGCAAAGATGTTGATATTGAGATGGGAAGCAAAAATTAAAGAAAGAAAGAGAGACTTGAGGCTTCTGTACAACAGAGAAAGAAAGAAAGGAAAACAACACAGAACTGAACGAAGCAACAGAACCACATCAACCATGAATAGTAAACAGAGAGTTGCATGATTCTTGCTCACCGAAGTGCCGATGAACGGAGGCGAACTAGCATTGGCGAAGGGGCAAAACGGAAAGGAAACGACGAGCCGGAGATGATGACGCGGTCCGGACGTCGAGATTCGACTCCATGCGACGGCGGCGACGCGAAGAACGCCGACCACGGCGGCCTCACGGGCGCGTAACACTTTCGGTGATGCTCTGCGAAAAGGGAGGTGAGCACGGCGTAGAACGCGGCGACGCGAACTCAACGGTGGTGGAGTTGAAGGCAGGGGATCAACAGTTGCGGAGTAATTGGCCGGAGAAGGACGACGAACAAGAGGCGAGAAGAACGCTCGATTCTCGGCGCGCGTGGATGAAACTTGAATCTACAAGAGGGGAAAATTAGTATCGACGAGGGCACAAGATGACGCGTCGGATTTTGGAAAACTCACCGAGGAAGCGAGGAACGCGATGAACACGTTTGGCTTTAGGGCTTGACATGGCCGACGGTGCTCGGTGATCTTGGGTGAAGAGGAAGGAACCATGACGTAGAACGCGACGATGCCAAGCCAACGCCGCAGACGGTTCGGCCGGGGGACGTCGGATGAAGCCGTAGTTCGCTGGAGAAGAACTTCGGTTGGAGCTCGGTTTTCTGGAGATTGTGGCGAAAATAAATTGGTTTGGGGGAAACCAAATTAGGGGATTGGAAGAGGAGATCAATACGGACGCGTGAGCGCAAACGGCTCGCTTTTGTATGCACTATGGAGGAAGATATGGAAATTTGAAGTTTTGAGTTAGAAACGGATACGCTCTGGACTCTGCGTGCGTTTGGCCAGAGGTCGACGATGAACAATACCGCGTGGTTACTGTAGCACATGGGCAGGAGAGAGAAAAACTGATTTTCGGAATTAAAATAAAACGCCAAAAATCAAGGGGGCCAAATAAATAGCAAACAAATCCAGAAAAATCTCAGAAAATACCCAACAATTCCTTGAAAGACAAGGAAGCCAAATAACACAAATTTTTATTTAATTAATGTTTATATTAGTCAAATTAAATATTTTTAATTTAGAAAATTCCCAATTAAGCTTTATTAATCCAAATAAAATTTGTGAAATTTTCCAGGGACCTAGACTACTCAAAAGATTTTTGAAAAGCCAAATTTTAGGACGTTACAAACCTCCCCCCTTAAAGGAATCTCGTCCCCGAGATTTAGGCTGGCTATACAATAGGACAAGGAACTCAGCCTTCGGGTTTACTTCTTGCTTTCAAATTGCTTTGACTTTGACAGAATCGCTCTTCTGACCACTTACAGAACAACGCCTTGCTTCTTGCAAAACTTCACGCTTCACTAAAACCTTGACAAGCTAGCTCTTGGTTGGAAGGCATCTTGAAACTCGATTGCATCTAACGGGGCTGCTTGATCGGTGCTTGAAGGCACTCCTGGAGTGGAGGAAATCTTGCTGCTGACTGGCAACTCGGGTTGGCAAACTATCGCTCCTTCCGCGCTTCGGAGTCTGAACTAACTGACACATTTCTGTCAACTCTGTCATATAATTCTTAGCACAGAACTTCAACAGGTATTTTGAAGATAGACATGGCTGCGAAGGTGATAATCTGTATAATTTGTGTAGCTTTCCTTCTTGAACACTTCTACTTAAATTCCATTTAGGATTAAGGATCCTTAGTCTCCTGCTTCATGATTAATGCAACATCCACATACTTTGTAAATTCATCTGCCCCTAGCTGAGCGATAACTTACACGATCAACCACTGTGAACTTCAGAGGGTGACAACTGCGACTGGCTGACATCTGGGTTGTAGGGAGACTCTGCACACAACACTTACTTGCTCGACTTGGTACTATGAGTTAAGGTATAACTCATTAATCTTTTTTTTCTTCAATCTGTCCGCTGATTCGGGCGATACACAAAACTGAACTGAAATGACCATCCAAGCATCATATAGACTCTGTCACTAATACAAGATAAGTTGGGATCCTTGGTCTGACACTAACTTTTCTAACACATCGTGCAAATTGACCATTTCTGTAGATCTGACACGGCACCCATGCTGACGAATACCATCTCTGTCGTATACGACCTTTGTCGTATACCACTCTGCTAGACAGTCTCCAAACTAGGTGATATTGACAGGAATGAAGCGACAAATTTCTGTCAAATGATCAACAATCACCCTTCAACAAATTTTATCCCGATTGGGTCCTGGGAGATCCCCTATCTGAATTCTCAGGGATAGAAGTACTCTGACTAGCCCCCAACATTTTGGCTGACTTTCTGACATACCAAACACATGGTAACCCATTCTGCGATATTTCTCTTTATTTTGGATCATCACAATGCAACTTTGAGATCTTTGTACACCTTGGTACTTTCAAGGAAAATAGAATGCTTACAGTCAAATGTTGGTTTGAGCATCAACTACTGGAGTTCCTTCTCATAAGATATGCAAATATACTCATTGATCCATGGATCATTCTGTTCGCCTTCAGCGGGTTCTCACGCTTTCCTTTGCTTTACGTGAGGATGAATTTTCTTGACAAAACTGTCATTCCACTGTCTGGTCACCACTGATTTCTAGCATCAGTTCGAACTCTGGGGTTCAACAAATATCCTCTTGAAACTGACTCAAGACTCAACTTCTGACTTTCACAAGTAACTTTAGCTGACTGATCAACAGATCCTTGTGGTAGCTCTTCTGTTTCAAAGTATCTGCCACTGTACTGGTCTGGCTAGAGGGAACGGATTTTGACTTCACGGTTCTCAATCCAATAACCGTCTTTGCTGCCCCATGGTAGCAACTTCGAATTATGACTAGGATAATTTACTGCTTGACACTTCAGTTATTAAGAACTGCTGACGAAACTTCTTAGCACGCAAATTCTTGGATGATCCATGATAAAAGCTATCAAGGTTCCTTCTGGTATCTGGCAATCCGAACACTGGAGTTGTGATTAATCTCCTCTAAAAATTTTACCAACTCGGTTCACTTCTAGCGGTCTGGGCGAACTTCTCTTCTTACAACCGGTGAGGGGTCTTGGCTTAACTTGAAACGACTGTCTCACTGATCTTCAACTGACACTGCTAAGCTGATGGGATTGATTTGACACTGCCTTTATCTGATAAAGTCATCGGATCTGCTCTATCATTTTTGCAAACTCGTTCAACAACTTTTTTTTCATAATTCATATCTGACGTAATTCCTTCTGGAATTGGTTGATCCTGGGTACCAAGTCAGAGACGATCTTGACTTCTAATACAGTTGCATGTTGTATAGATCATTTGCAATGACAATTGCATACTCTCTTGCGGATAGGGACATTATCCAATGATTAGATTCTTCAATCATTTACCATTGTCTCACTGCTATGCAAAATGATAAGTTGGAATTCAACATCACATTCCATAGTTACGGCTCTACGGCCTTCAATCAACATGACTCAACGCTTGATTACTCAACTTGCAAAGGCAGACTCTTGGAAAGGTATCCAATGATTTAATATCTAACAATTTCTTTTTCTTCATAATTTGCACACAAAGACGTCCACCTTTTTGCTCTCAAACAGAGGAGAGGTTACAATGATTCTCTGACTTTACTGCTACTAACAGAGACATGACACTGCATGATCTGGTATCACCAATCTAGACTTCCTTAGTAACATCGTCGTTCAAACGCCTCTTCTTTGACTGCTTCGTTGGACACACGGATCTTGTTGCATTACCACCTGCTCTAGGAGTTATGATCTGGACTGATGTATCTTCCGGCATTCTTGCATCTGGAGTGAGTGACTGGTTCCACTGAGGACACTGACTGATGTAGTGACCTTCCTGGCGACAACTGTAACATACACGTTGCGGACATTGTGGCTTGCCTGGTGATATTGCACCGGAACGACTAACTTTCTTGAAGGTTGAAGTTTGACGCTTTGCAGGGCATCTCTTGGCATAGTGGCCTTGCTCACCACACTCAAAACACACTCTTGATGATACTGGCTCGCTTCTCTTTTGAGGTGGGTTGCCAAGGTCAACATCTGATGAGTCACGGTGTCCCGATCTTCCGATAGGCTCGATTGGTTTCGTCGTGAGGACGTTGACGCTTTGAGGCTTTCGACCAGCAGATCGTCACCTCGCAATTCGCTACACCCGCACGACTGTCGTTATCAACCACGCTCGCACGCGATCGACCTTACCACGAGGGTTAGTGTTCCTGCAAGCAATCGAAGCAACTCACAAGAACAAGAAAGATGCAATCTGAATTGTATTGCGAATATGAATGAAGTTCACAATGTGGGGTTCCTCAAACCGATAAACAGTGAAACTGCAAAGTGGCAAAATAATCTAAGAAAAACCCAACCCTAAACTGTGGCGGCTGCTGTATATATATAGGGGGGGTAACGTGAGGGGGTTGACCTAGGGTTGTGCAACCATGGGGAGAGGCGTACACAACCTAGGCATTGACCCCGACACGCTTACAAGGCCCTATTAGGCCCAAAACGGTGTCGCAGCACCTAATGACTGGTCGTAGAGCGTGAGACTTAGTCGTAGCGCCGATCGTCCGTCGTCTTTGGCGAACCTTGTCGAGGAGCTTGAGATGTGGTCGTAGCGCTGGCTGGTCTGGTCGTAGCGCTGGCGAACCTAGTCAAGGATCTTGAGACTTGGTCGTAGCGTTGGTAGGACTGGTCGTAGGGCTTGTAGACCTGGTCGTAGACCTTGGGGATCCATTATTCCTAAGTAACAACAGATCACAATTATTAGGTAGTATACCATTCTGTATAGATAAATTATTAGCACCTAGAAACGAGCTCACCTCATAATTTAAGTGACGTGCACGAGCTCTTGTCATAGGGCCTTGTAGTTTCGCAACTTGATCCGTAGGATTTTGTGTAGTGTGTGTATCCGAAGGAGTGATGTCCTCATCATCCTCCCCCTCTTGAATTGGAGTCGTCCTCGACTCAAACTCATCTGCTTCTCCCACGTATGGCTTCAAATCTGAAATGTTAAATGTGGGGCTAACCCCAAAATCTGCAGGTAGCTCCAATTGATAGGCATTGTCATTTATCTTCTTAATTATCTTAAATGGTCCATCAGCTCTAGGCATCAATTTTGATTTTCTTAACTCTGGAAACCTGTCTTTCCTCAAATGCACCCAAACTAAATCACCCTGTGCAAATTTTATTTCTTTCCTACCTTTACTTCCAACAACCCTATACTTTTCAGTCATACGCTCTATATTTTATTTAGTTGTTTCATGCAACTTAAGAACAAATTCAGCACGCTTCTTAGCATCTAAATTAATGTGTTCAGAGGTAGACAAAGGTAGTAAATCAATAGGAGCACGGGGGTTAAAACCATACACTACCTGAAACGGACTTACCTTGGTGGTGGAGTGTACCGACCTATTGTAAGCAAACTCAATGTGCGGTAAACACTCTTCCCACATCTTCAAATTCTTCTTTAAAACAGCCCGCAACATGGTGGATAACGTGCGGTTGACAACCTCCGTTTGTCCATCAGTTTGGGGATGGCACGTAGTAGAAAACAGCAGCTTTGTCCCCAATTTGTTCCAAAGTGATCTCCAAAAGTGGCTCAAAAATTTTGTGTCGCGATCCGAGACAATAGTATTGGGCACTCCATGTAAGCGAACGATTTCTCGAAAAAATAAATCAGCTATGTTTGTAGCATCATCGCTCTTGTGACAAGGTATAAAATGTGCCATTTTAGAAAATCGATCCACTACTACAAATATACTGTCTCTCCCCCTCTTTGTCCTTGGCAATCCTAAAACAAAATCCATAGAAATATCCTCCCAAGGGCGCTAGGAATAGGGAGAGGCATATAAAGTCCATGTGGATTGAGACGGACTTAGCTTTGTTGCATGTAGTGCAATGAGCCACGTAGCGCTCAACATCGCGCCTCATCTTTGGCCAAAAGAAGTGGGCGGCCAGCACATCTTCTGTCTTCTTTGCTCCAAAATGCGCCATCAAACCTCCTCCATGCGCCTCCTGCAACAACAAAAGACGAACGGAGCTAGCTGGAATGCATAGCTTGTTAGCACGATAGATCAAATCATCAATTATCACATATTTATTCCATGTTCTCCTCCTTTACAAAGCTCAAGCACTTCTTTAAAGTCCAAATCAGAGCATATAACTCCTTAATGGCCTCTAAACCAAAAATCTTATGGTCAAGTTGAGATAACATGGTATAACGTCTAGAAAGCGCATCGACAATCACATTGTCCTTACCTTTCTTATGCTTTATGACATATGGAAACGACTCAATAAATTCTACCCATTTAGCATGTCGTTTATTTAGGTTAGCTTGGCTTCTAATATGTTTTAGCGATTCATGATCTGAATGTATAACAAATTCTTTGGGCCATAGATAATGTTGCCAAGTTTGAAGCACACGAACTAAAGCATACAGCTTCTTTGTCATAGGTAGAATAATTCAGACTAGGCCCATTTAGTTTCTCACCAAATATGCAATTGGTTTACCTTCTTGAATCAATACACCACCTATCCCAATCCCGCTAGCATCACATTCAATCTCAAAAGTCTTACCAAAATCGGGAGTTGGAGTAGGGGTGCTTGGGTGAGCTTCTTTTTCAATAAGTGGAATGCCTTCTCTTGCGCAGGTCCCCATTGGAATTGCACTCCTTTCTTTGTCAATTCATTCAATGGTGCAGTAATGGTGCTGAAATCCCGCACAAAACGTCGATAGAATCCAGCAAGTCCATGGAAGCTCCGCACCTGTGACACAGTAGTGGGTGTCGGCCAACTTTGGATGGCTGCAGTCTTTGCCCCATCCACCTCAATTCCCTGTGGTGTCACAACAAAACCAAGAAACTGTAACACCCCAGGACCCACATTACCCTGGAATGCTACTTAACCACTCTACAGCTAGCCAATAATTTCAAGACAAATTATTTCGGCAACAACTCTAGGCAAGAATCAATAAGCGGAAGCATAAACAACTAAGGAAATAAAGATAACGGTAACAAGTTCAATAATTAAACAACCTCTAGCAGATTAATCCAAGTGTAGTCCACAAATGCATCAATAATAATTCAACAGAACACTCGTGAATAGCTAGTCATTAGGCTAGTTTCCTCTCAACTTTATTACAGCATGAAACTATGAATTGAGTGCATTATTGTAGTGCCGCTCTACCCATCCTGTGAATGCTTAAGAATCACCGAAAGGGGGAAAGAAGCAACAAGAGTGAGATAAAATCTCAGCAAGTAAATTGAGTAACAGGTTAATCAAATAACAAGCAAGCTACAACACAAATTATATTATTGCATGACCGCAACCACATTCCACTATCTCATTCAATTAACCACATGGACTAACATGAGTCCTGCCTCTTAAGATTTCAACCATTGGCATAAGTATGCATGTCCTCCATCCACAATGCTTAATGCAAATACATGCCATGCTCCACTGCACTCTTACCCATCAGGGTAAGAGTGTACATCGTATCTCGACAATGTACGATCTTTGCACCTGATCGCGCGCCATAAGCGGCGACATCCACAATGCAATGTCATGATATGCTATGAATGATATGATACTCATAAACCACATATGTGTCATCTCCATAAGGGCACCAACAAAATTAACTTGTACTACTACCACATAATCACTATGGAAAATACATCCATGATCCACATTCAGCACATAAAGCAACCACTTCATGACTACACACAAGATAGCCAAAGTAAAACATTAAATTATTAATTGTTGTTATCACCTCATTTGTAAGTCAACCAAACATGGCAAAATACTCCAAAATACGAGAATCATACAGATTGCAAGTAGTAAGAACAACCAATTAAACGGTAGTAACACTGCTACAATTACTTGCCTTCCACGATGCGACGCGTTAGCCGGCAAAGATGATACTCCTAAACCCGAGGCTTCACCTCCTAAACAAGTAAAATAATTTCAATAAGGACATAATATACCCAGCGCTACTAATCGGCGTTCTACACCGCTTCCCTGATGTCTCAAGTCGAGTTTACAAAGCTGAAACTGAAAAACAACGTTTCCTGCCATATATCATTTCTGGACAGCAGCACGGTAATTGACATAACTCATGAACTGGAAGTCGAAAAGAGGTAAACCCAATTTATGTAGATTCTTAACTGACTAATCTACAATACTCTAGTTGACACGATAATCTAATTCGGCCAAAATAATAGGCTAACCATTGTTTGAACTTTCAGTACAGAAACTGTCTACACATTCGAACAGCAAAACTAAAATGACCATAACTTTTAATAGGTAACTCCGAATTGATCGTTCTTTATCAATCTGAAAAGTTTATCGAATTATCTACAATAACCTAGTTGTGTGAACTTTCAGATTCTACCGATTTCCCTTTCATATTTTAGGAAATAACCAGACAGATTATTCTCGTCAGATTTCTGGCAGCAGATACTAAAACGATCATAACTTTTGACTCAGACCTCGGAATTGAGTGATCTTCCTGGCTACTGAAAGATAAGAACCAGACCTACAGAACTCTAGCAGATGGACAACTCAAATTCGGCCTCTAAGAACCCGCAACAGTCCACACAACCTTCTGGACAGATTTAAGTTTCTACTCGCAGCAATGCGATCTAATAAAAAAAACCAAAACACATCTACCACTAATCAAACGATGAGGCCCGGCATTCGTTACCCTTGCAGCAACCAGGATGTAGGCGGAAGAACGTTGGAGAAGACGATCTTCCTCCTCCTCCTTTCTCTCCCTTCTTCTACCTCCCGATGGCCGGTAGCAAGGAGCAGCAAAGGGGGCGATATGGAGGGCGAGGCAGCAGGGGGGAGGAGGGTTGCTACAGATGTGCGCGCGCATGCTGTAGCTACGTGCTCTGATAAAAAGACCTAGGGTTTTGGTTGGCCCCTTCTTAAACCAACTTCCTACTTGGGCCAAACAACGTGGGCCGAAAGCCCAAGATTAATTCTCCTCTAAAAATCTGATTTCTCTTTTTAATTCCTGTTAAATATCTTTCTCATTTCAATTAATTATCTAATGTTAATCAGGATATTACATAATCGCTGACGAATACTTTCCTTGTTAGGAGAAATCTCTCTCTAAACTATATTGCACTCGAAAATTGAATAAATTTCTCTCCCCCGAATAATACATTCTCTCAAATTGATATTCGGGGTATTACAGAAACGCAACTCGATCGGTGCAAAAGGTGCACTTCTCAAGGTTACCAAACAAACGTGCATCTCTCAAGGCATTAAAAACATCACGTATATGATTCAAGTGTAGCTCATGTGACTTGCTATAAATCAAGATATCATCAAAATAAACCACCACAAATTTCCCAATGAAAAGACGTAAAACCTCGTTCATTAATCGCATGAAGGTACTAGGTGCATTAGTTAGACCAAAAGGCATCACTAACCATTCATATAGTCCGAACATAGTTTTAAAAGCAGTTTTCCATTCATCTCCCAGTTTCATTCTAATCTGGTGGTAGCCACTTCGCAAGTCAATCTTTGTGAAAATAATAGCGCCACTCAACTCATCAAGCATGTCGTCTAGCGTAGGAATAGGATGACGATACCTTATGGTAATATTATTAATGGCTCTACAATCAACACACATACGCCAAGTTCCATCTTTCTTAGGAACCAAAAGAACAGGAACAACACAAGGACTAAGGCTTTCTCTTACGTACCCACGGTCCAAAAGATCTTGGACTTGTCGCTGAATTTCCTTAGTCTCCTCTGGATTGGTCCTATATGCAGCACGGTTTGGCAAAGTCGCTCCCGGAATCAAATCAATTTGATGCTCTATCCCTCGAATAGGGGCAACCCGGGTATATCACTGAAATACATCCACATACTCCTGCAAAGATTAGCAATGAGGGCAAAGAGCTAGATATATCTTCAAGTGAAAATAAAGCATCTTTGCATATCAAAGCATAGCATAGCAGCTCATTATCACAAATTTCAGCAAGCTCAGATTTAGTGGCATGCATGACACACCCTTTCAATTTAATTCCCTCGGCCTTGGAACTAGGCGCCACTTTCTCCTTTTTAGGTGGGTAAACATGTTTCACTACTTGCTGATTTTCAGAATTATGTTCACTGGTGTTTCTTTCATTGCTAGCACGCTCTACTTCATCTTTCACAATTTCAGTAGGTGTCAAAGGCAACAACTTAATCTTCTTATCCCTATGTGAGAATGAGTAGGTATTAGCTCTACCATGGTGCAAAACATCATTATCATATATCCAAGGCCTACCGAGCAACAAAGAGCATGCTTGCATAGGCACTACATCAAAGTCAGTACTATCTTTGTAATTACCAGCTAAAAATTGTACTCTCACAACTTTGTTTACCTTTAACTTACCACACGAATTGAACCATTGGATGTAGTAGGGACGTGGGTGTGGTTGTGTGGTCAAACCAAGCTTCTCGACCATCTCGGACCTTGCAAGGTTGTTGCAACTCCTCCATCAATGATGACTCTGCAGCTCTCCTTCACGAGGAACTGGATTGGAACAAGTTGTGCCGCTGATTTTGCTCCGCTCTCTCCGGTTGTGCGCTCGGCACTCATTGCGCAACAAGGCTCACATGAGTCCTCGTGTCAACAAAGCAGCTACTTGTTCTTCCACATCATCAAGATCACCGTCTGCTCTCATCTCCTCCACTGCAATGTTAGCCGCAAGCACATACTCATCCTCAATATCACTAGCACTTACATAACCTCCGTCTTGGTGGCAAGGTAGGCTCGCGACTTGGCGATCCCTCATGACATGGCCCATTCCCTTGCAACGATGGCAAATAAGCCCGATCGTCGACGACTGTGGAAGCAACCAAGAAGAACTCTTGGCCGAGCCCGCACACTAGTAGATTTGTTTACCTCGGTGCATGTGTTGGTGTCGGAGGTGCTTTGCTGAACGCGCCCTACTCGAGGAGGGGGCAGCGGACGCGTGGCTGAAGGTTGGACTATTTTAACGTGCCACGATGTTGATCGTGGTGTAGACGTGCTTCCAAAATGGTTCCTTAGCCTCTGCCGACCACCGCAATTCTTTTCGCCAAACAAGCAAGGTGGAACAATCTAGGAACACTATCATATTCTTTGTAGTCAACTATGTCCTGAATTTCACGTATTAGTCCTCCATAAAAACGTGCTATAGCAGCCTCTTCATCCTCAATAATATCACAACGCAACATACTAATTTGTAGCTCCTGATAATATTCTTCTACAGATCTATTGCCTTGGTTTAAGCGATGCAATTTCTTACGCAAGTCCCTTTTAAAAGAGGGTGGAATAAATCTGTTACGCATAGCAACCTTTAAAGCATCCTAGGTAGTAGGCGCTAATCCATCATTGCATACTCTACTCCACCAAATGATGGCAAAATTTTTAAATTCATTTGTAGCTTGCCTAACTCTATGCACTTCGGGAACTAAGTGAGCATTAAATTTCTGTTCTACCGTCATCTCCCAATCTAAATATACTTCAGCATCATAAGCACCCGCAAAAGATGGTATAGTGAACTTGACTTTAGCATATGGATCATCATTATCACGTGCATTATGTTGCGGAAAGTTATTACCTCTCATACCTTGACGATTGAAGTTCAATCGGTTCCGTTGTCATGCATCAAGGGCATCGCGGTTGCGCATCTCATTATCGTTGTCGATCTCATGGTTGTGGACTGCACCTTGAGGATCCACACGACCATTGTTCGGCGGTTGATTGGCCATACCATCAATACGTGCATTGAGTGTTGCAATGCTAGCATTGAGCTGTTGTAGTGTAGCATTTGTCTCTGCAAACATCCTTTCGATGTCGTCATTAATAGCATGACGGTGCTCATCCAACACCCTTGTAAGCTCTTCCTCACAACACAATCTTGCGCATTCAATTCCTCACCGCCATTGTTAGTAGGAGACAAAAGACAACACAAATGTATTATCCCTACCAACTACTAGGTGGTGGAAGGTGGAATCACACACTCTCAAGCATCTTACCAAGTTCTTATGAATTTCTTACCAAATTGCAGCAGGTGGTCTGATCGGAGAGGGTGGGATGTATGATCACAAGGAGGCGAATGCGAGGATCCAAACTGAGGGCCAAAAGTACGTGGAGCTCGGACAGAAATGTTTAGTAGCAAGGAGCAGCAATAATGAAATCAGATTAGCAATGTTAAATCAAAGTCCACGAGACTCATCACGATTCTTGTGGTCCAAATGCGCTCCTAGCACTAGCTCAAGCAAGCCGAAAGATAGGGTAGATACAAGCTCAAAAGAACAAAGTTGCAAAGCAACCGTTATCTCTGTGGGTGGTCGTGGAGCTCTGGTGGGTTGTCGTAGACCAACTGAGGGTGGTCGTGAGCCAACTGAGGTGGTCTCTTTTTCTTTTTGATTCTCTTTTTCTTTTCTCTTTTTTTTTTGATTCTTTCTTCTTCTTCTTCTTTTTTTGACTAACGAAACCCAACCTAGGATTCCTCTTTTTTTTGCGCAAGTGACCCTACTCACAACTCTTCAAAACCCTTTTCAGGCCTAAGGATAGATATAGGTAACAAACTTTTTCCGGAGAGCAGGGGTAATAAGGTAATAAAAAGATACTCTCTCTCTCTCTCTCTCTGAACTTTGGCTATCTCTGTTTCGGCTATGGGATTTCTTCTCGGTCCTTGTTGGGTCGGACACGATATGATGAGTGTGTAGGTGTCCGAGAGCAACCAGAAATAGATAGACTTGTCGGGGGCGAATACTCGAGCAGGTGGTCGAACCCGAGAAGGTGGTCAAACTCGAGTAGGTGGTCGAATCCGACGAGGTGGTCAAACTCGATGTAGGTGGTCGAATCCGACTGGGTGGTCGAATCCGAGTAGGTGGACGGATGGGAATGTTGGCTCGAGTAAGTGGTCGGATGGGGGTGGTGTCACGAGTAAGTGGTCGGATGGGGGGGTGACTCAATTCTCGGCTATAGCAGACAAACCCTAATTGCAACGGATGCAACAAAGGACAAGCCGAGATACACGATGACCAAAACAAAGAAAGACTCGACGCTAGAAACTAGATCACGACGACTAGACCAGCAACAAAGACACCGACGATGGACTCGAACTCAACAACGCGAATACTGAAAACAAAATTACGAAAGGCACAACGTGGTTTGGACAGCGGAAAGACTAAGATCTAAAACTTTTTGTAGGGCAATTTTCTGGACTATAGGTGATGGAAAACAACTAACAAAAGGGATAAACGAGATTACCTAACGGGCAACCTTCGCTCGATACCAAATGATGAGTCACGGTGTCCCGATCTTCCGATAGGTTCAATTGGTTTCGCTCGAGGACGTTGGCGCTTTGAGGCTTTCGACCGCCAGATCGTCACTTCGCAATTCGCTACACCCGCACGACTGTCGTTATCAACCACGCTCGCATGCGATCGACCTTACCACGAGGGTTATTGTTCCTGCAAGCAATCGAAGCAACTCACAAGAACAAGAAAGATGCAATCTGAATTGTATTGCGAATATGAATGAATTTCACAATGTGGGGTTCCTCAAACCGATAAACGGTGAAACGCAAAGTGGCGTAATAATCTAAGCAAAACCCAACCCTAAAGCGTGGCGGCTCTTTGTATATATATAGGGGGGGTAACGTGAGGGGGTTGACCTAGGGTTGTGCGACCATGGGGAGAGGCGTACACAACCTAGGCATTGACCCCGACACGCTTACAAGGCCCTATTAGGCCCAAAACGGTGTCGCAAAGACACCTAATGACCGGTCGTGAGCGTGAGACCTAGTCGTAGCGCCGATCGGTCAGTCGTAGTCTTTGCGAACCTTGTCGAGGAGCTTGAGATGTGGTCGTAGCGCCGGTTGAGTGCAGTCGTAGCGCCGCGAACCTAGTCGAGATCTTGAGACTTGGTCGTAGCGCCGCAGATGGTCATAGGGCTTGTAGACACAGTCGAGACCTTGGGGATCCATTATTCCTAAGTAACAAGAGATCACAATTATTAGGTAGTATACCATTCTGCATAGATAAATTATTAGCACCTAGAAACGAGCTCACCTCATAATTTAAGTGACGTGCACGAGCTCTTGTCATAGGGCCTTGTAGTTTCGCAACTGGATCCGTAGGATTTTGTGTAGTGTGTGTATCCGAAGGAGTGATGTCCTCATCAACATCATGCCTGGGTGATTCTTTAGCTGACATATCTTGTACTGATAATGGTTTGCCTTCTTTTGCTAATGTTCTGACAGTAGCTCAAGACTTTTCTCGCTGACGTTGCATTGCAGAAGTCAACACGGAATACATAGGGCACTGGCTCGGATAATGATCATAGATTTCACACAAGAAACATGTGATCCTACTCATAGGACATCTTCCAACGGAATGGTTTCCTTCATAATCGAACAATTGATATTGTGCTCATCAAAGACTATGGCCTATTTCTCCACAAAGGTGGGTACATGCACAATCTTCGACTTATCCGGTTGGCGATTTCACCGACAACGACTAGATTTGGTGTAGGATATCGAAATAGCAGGTTTCTCTTGATCACTTATGCTTGATGTCGCATGCTGTTGGCACAAAGCAGTGGTGAACTCTGCCCAAGTGATGGTGTGCTCGTCCTGATGGGCGGCACAAAATTTTTCCCACCAATCTAATGCAACTCCTCCTAAATGATGAGCAGCATAGAAAACTTTCTCATTATCATTGCATTGCACAACAGTTAGCTTTTCTTCTATGGTGCGAATCCAAGATTCTGCATCCTTGAGTGCGGTTGAACCTTCAAAGATAGGCGGCTTGGTCCTTAAGAACTTTGCAAACTTGAACTGAGGGCGCGTCGTTGGGATGGCAACGAGTTGCGCATCATTGCAAACATTACTATTGTCCGATGGTTGCATCGTCACTTGCATGATCTGATTCTGGGTGGTAGGAAACTGACTTGGGTTCTGATGTGTCACTACTGGCACTGGAGATAGTAGCTGGTTATCATCTGCTTTGGTACTAACGCTGGCGACGGTACGATGACTTGCTTGATTATTTTGATTCATCAAATTGACTAAGGTAGCGGTGGTCTGATTCCGCTGGGTCATCATGTTGTTCATGTTCTGCATCATCGCATTCATAGATTGAGTCTGAGCTACCAAAAATTGTTCCATGACTAGATCTGCTACTCCTGGTACTGACAACTATCCACTGGGATTGACAACATCTGAGCTGACACAGACTGTCTCGAGATTACTGACAAGGCTGGCTTCACCGGGGTTCTTCATCTGCTGGCTGACCAGGGCTCATACATGAGAGGGAAAAGCATAAGGTAAGGGAAGACAATCTACTAAGGGGAGCAGGTTTAACCCAAAGAACACCAAGGAACACACAAATAGCCGAAAAGCTATTAAGAAGCATAAAACTCACAGCCAAACTACACCCAAGAAGGGAAACAAAGATCTAATCGTCTAGTCGATTAAACTCTGACTTAACAGGGCGACTTGGCTCAACACACAGGAGGAACCTATGCTGATTTATCCTATATGGCTGGTCTGAAGAAAACTCGATCTGATCACGGTCTTCGTCAAACGTTGACTGCTTGCGATCCTTGCAGGCGAATCTTGGAGAAGGACAGGGTGACATACAACTTCTTCTTGGTCTTGAATTCTTGCGACGAGCTTGTCTTAAACACTGGGGAAGATGTCGATACGTTGTTGTTTGTTGCATGGTCTTCAAACAGTTGCTCAAAATAGCTCTTGGGCATCCACCAAGATATTTGACACGGATAATGACAAACTATAGATGTTATGAGGGGAGAGAGTCCAATTTAATACTCCAAAATGGTGAGGACGAATATAGATGAGAAAGGAATAGAATGGAAGAGTATAGAAGCTAGACAAGATGAGAATAGTACATCATTAAGATTTTTCATTTGTAAAATAAGTTTTGAAGTTTTTCCTCACAAACGGCCATTCTAACTAAGGTCACGACCTACAGTCGATATGGCTCTGATACCACCTCTGTCGGGACCCAAAAATACAATCCTGGACCCTCTGTGTATACTGCACTAGTCCAGGATCACGCTAGTGCACACAGTGGTAACATCGATGAAATATCATTTCCATATACAAAGATGACTAATAAATAGGCAAATAACAATAAATATCAGAGTAAAGACCTTAAGGTCAAAGCTTACAATTTATGCCTCAGAAGGCGAATAGCTCAACGAAGCTGCAGCGGAACGAAACGGAATAACTTCAGTGAAGCCCATCCATATGCCCACAGGCAATCGGCTGGGGTGCGCGACCTAGTTCTCCTTGATCCTTGAAGTAGACCTTGTTGACTGACGATTCCTCCATTTCTGTAGGTTTGGGCGTAAGTTTTACAACAAGCGTGAGTACACAACCGTACTCGCAAGTCATACCACAGAATGCAATGTATAGATGCAGGCTTATTCCAAAGGAAATGACTTATGTGGTTATTTTGCAGAAATGCAACATTTGCAATTGAATACAAATAATAGATTGAAAGCATAATTCAAAACAAATAGACAATATTAATTTAACAGTTGTTTTCAGAAAGACACATAGCCTAATCAAATTCTTTCACACAGCCATATGACTTAAATCACACAGCTGTCCCTTCCCAATAGTTTTATGAAAATCTACCCCTCATGTGAAATCCCCAAGCATTGTCCATGACCGAGGATGCGGCTATTCGAATAGATTGCTTAACACTCTGCAGAGGTTGTACACTTTACCCACACGATATAACCAGTGTGGCCGCACTGATCATAACAAAACGGTTCAGAAACTTCATCTCGACATTGACATTCTTATTCACATAGTACCCATATCACATAGCTTAACCTATCCACCTGAACATCAATGTCAAGACTCCATAACTTACTAAGTTAGGCCCGTTTTAGCAGACATGTGGTCGTGCATGAAGAGCTCGATTCAATGGCGCACAAAGTTAAGTCCTTAATTGACCAAGGCAAGACTTCCATGTTCTAACTAAGTCACAAAGATTATCAAGCCCGTCACGTAGTCCACCATATCACACAGCTTCCACCACTTGCTTCAGTCCAAATCCTTTACCACCCAGTTGGTTTTAGTGCAACACATGCTATCACGAAGTAATAACACATAGCACACAGTTTTACACAAAGTTCCATAGTCACTTAGTCATATTTAATAATTGCAACTTACATGAGATGTGAGACTCGTAGCATGGCTAAGCAATCTACTTGTACTAACCAACCCACGTTGGTAATACCATAGCACCAACTAAATATGAACCAATCTAGGGTGACAAAATATTATGACATACAATAAACAAAGTGGATATAACAAATTGGATTAATAGCTAAACCCAAAAGCATTTAAATAAATACTTAAAGTAAATGCAATAATATGAATCAAAGTAATTTTAAAAACTGGGATTCAATATGATCAAAGGTATAACTTGCCTTGCTATAGCAATGGTGATCTTAGTTTATCTTCACTCCTCTACTTGCTTGATCTTCAGCTCCTTTGGACGATTCCGGGACTTCGGCGTCTAGCGAGAAAGAAAGCGCAAAACAAAACTAAATTCAAAAGACAAATCAAATAAATTCCAAATTGAAATTGAATGGCACTGGAAGATAGATATTGATTTTAGATTAATTTAGAAACTTGAATGGGTTCAATCGGAATTCGGATGAAGAAGATATGACTCTCAGAAGATTGGAATTCACATGAAATGATGAAAAAACTCTACGGAATATTCTCATAATATTCTATTCCGAAAATATTAGAAAAAGAATAAGTGTATGGTAGGTGGGACCGACTGGTATTTATGGATTTCTAGAATTAAAATAATTCCAGAAATAAGGTAGAGAGAGTGACATGTGGGACCAATAAGATAAAAAGATTTTCAAGAATTAAATAAATTCCCGAAAATAGAATTAGGGGTTGACATGTGGGCCACTGGTCTATAGGCCAGGTCCACAGAGATATGCTAGTCCACGGTGGACCAAGCTCATGAACTAGGGTTGACCAAGAGTTGACTGACATGCGGGACCTGCATGTAAGTGAGATAAAATAAATATGGTGTTTAATTGGGTGGATGACATGTGGGGTGTAACACCCCAGCTCAGCATTGAGCCTGGAATGCTACTAAAATTAAATTAAACTAAACTAAACTAAGATCAATTACAAATTTTCGGCAAAACCTCCTTTGTATAGTCAGCTATACCGAGGTTCCAACAATTAATCATGGCATTTATCAATATCTTCATAATCAGGTTCATTCAAGCATGCAGGATAATCTCGTAAACATAATCAAAGTTTGCTATTCTCGTTATTACAGTTAATCTGAAACTCAAACCATCCATAAGTAATTCTTAAGATTGAGTGGTAGTGCGTGCATCCAAACATCTACTCCCTCCCATGCATGTGGGTCTTGCCAGTTATACCTAAAACACATCAAAGCAAGAGTGAGCCCAAAGACTCAGCAAGTACCAACAAGGCTAAGCAAGTTATCGTTCATAGCATCAACAATCCAAGATAAACAATGTACCAAAGTATAGCCTTCATGCTCATGTGAATGCAACCAATGCAATGTACCTTTTCAGCTTTATCTCTTTTCGTATTTTACCGGTAATGCGGCGTATACAACCGTCAGTATACCTTTGCTGTGCCCTCAGCACGAGGACCAAGAGCCTATACACCGCACGTATAGGGACCTTTGTCCATCATCATAATGATGGGGACCTCTTTTCTCATTGCCCACATTCCACGAATGTGGGGACCTCAAGCCCGTCATCTACATGACGGGGACCTCGAACATGCATAGTCACCACGTGACCAATCCTCCAACATGATTGCATGATGCACATGAACAAACTTTAAATCATCATACATATGGATTCACAACAACGACATACATGACTAAACTCATTCATACTTCTAGCATTCATCACCATTGACATTTGTAGCATTCCAGCATCCATGAATAGCACATATATTCATTAAACTAGCAAACATGAACATTCCTTCATGAATAACATTTAATCATTTCTCATTATCATGTAAGCAATAGCAACATGCGGTAGAACCATTTAACCATAACTAACAGTCATCAAGATAAAACAGTAACTCATCTCATAAACAGGCAAGCATGGCTATACTGTCAAGATACATCACAATCACATCATGCAAGCATACATATATAATAGCCCGAATACTTGCCTCAACCGTGCGAGTACAGTGGACGCGAAGAGGGCGCTGCCCCTGGAATCACGCTCCCACCTGTACATAAAGACATCCCAATCTAAGACCAATCATACTGGACCCAAAAGCATAAAAACAACACAAACGAACTCGCTAAACTCCCAAACGTTTTCCAATCTTCCAATTCCTAGCGATCGCTTTGGTGATCACTGCGGACAGTCAACTTCTAAAATACATAACTTTCTGCTCAGGGGTCTAAATAAGGTGTTCTCAGACTTTCTGGAAAGGTAATTGAATTACCTAAATAAACCTAGTTGGAGAGCCCTCTTGATTCTGCCCTTAACTTCCCCTATCAAACCAAACATCAGACGACAGAATTCTCGTCGGGTTCTCTGGACAGTACGCTTAAACCACCATAACTTTTGCTACAAAAGTCCAAATCTCGTGTTCTTTATCTCTATGAAAAGGTGCAGAAATTACCCACATTTTTCGTTATTCTGAGATCCCCTGATTCTCCTTTTAAATGGCAGTTTTATCCAAATTACCACAGACTGCCAGAAACTGACAAAACCACAGGACAGCTACACTAGAAAATTCATATCTCACAGACCGTTAATCGGATTTGGGTGATCTTGGTGGCCACTGAAAGCTAAGAACATAATCTACGTTTCTCTAGGAGACGAGATCCTCTGATTCGGCCTCTAAGGTTGCGAAAACAGCCGCGCAACCTACTGGACAGAACGCGATCTAATCGCAGCAGGGTTTCGATCCAATAAACGTAATCAATTTCGCATCTACTCTTAACCAAACCTCAAGAAACAGCGGGTGTTACCCTCGTAGAACCCCAGGAAGACGCTGAGCACAACCCCACGAAGTGGATCTCCTTCTTCTCTTCTCCCTTTTCTTCTCCCTTCTCTTCTTTCCCCTTCTTCTTCCTCCTTGGCCGGCTACAATGAAGCTTCCTCTTTTTCTTTGGCCAGCAGCAGAGGGGTGGAGGGGAGGTGAGGAGGTGCTCAAGGGGGTGGAGGGGAGGGGTGAGGAGTGTGAGGACCCAGTTTATTTGGTTTGTAATGCTTAACCAACCACCTGGTCCTAGCATCACAAATCAAATAAATCGATCTCGAGATATGTATACTTCCTGAAAGCATATACACACCCGGTACAAAATTAGACATCAACTCCATTCCACACATAGAGTCCAAACACCACACTTCCAAACGGAAGATAAACAAATAGTAACAATATTATGCATAATGGCCGATCGCCACAAGATACACAAATAACAACAAAAAGACAGCGGAAGCAAAAGTGCCATAAGATGGCTATAAACAAAGCCAATCAGTGTGCCTTCAACCCACAAGGCATCTGACCGGACCGCCAAGCCTAGTCGTCACCCACGAAGCGACAGCACAGCTCACAAAAGTGAGGTCCCTGAGGCTCACCTCCTTCCTCTGCAACAAAAACATTAAGCAAAGCACCTGAGTACAAAGATTGTCTTTGTACCCGCAAGACTGACGTGTGAACTAGCAGACCTGTTCATATGCTACATGCAGGCTTATTTGGTGGAGGTCATATGTTTCATTTGCATAAAGCCAAATTTTCATTTGCAATAAGGTAATACAGTTTAAAGGCAAGTTTGCAATTCATTTTTAAGATTGAAATAGCAGTACGGATATTAATAACAAAAGCCAAAGATAAAACAACCTAGAAGTGACTATCCCAATAGTCACCACAACAATAGCACGAATCCCCAGATTCGTACCACCCATCAAGTTTTAATTTAAATGTTGTAGTCTAGTTCTTGGGGGGCGTATCCGAGCGTGTCCATAACCTAGGACGAGGCTATTCGAATAGTTTTAACCTCGCAGGGTGTACCAATGTACCCACACTTGCATCGCCTTAAGCCAAAACACACTTCCGTAGGTATGTCGGCACGGCTAAGTCCTACGAGACTTTTTCCAATATTGTGTATTAACTACGAGCCGCTCGTATGGGTAGAAACACCATACGCTTACATGGTAAAGCCGAAAAGACAACTACCCACTCAGGATAAAGCTTTTCGGACAACTACCATGCTCCCACCTCCATCCTCCCGCGACCTCCTGCGACCGGAGCCAATACACGCCAAAGTACTAGGTCAAGAGAGGTCCCATATACTCTAGTGTGGTTAGCACGCAAAATGCTCGAGACGGTGGCGCAAGTAACTCGGTCCTTAATCGACTGCACCTTTCCAGCCACACCCAACAGATCACACCAGTCTTACCATTGTGCCCAAGTCTAAATCATTTTGTTTTCATTTTTAATTTTGCAAATAACATAGCAAAAGTGCTGAAACATAAAGTTATAGTAAATTTTGTGTGATCAAGGTTACCGACTAAAGTCGATAACCGCCCGCCTACCGATAGCTAAGCATGTCTAAGCAAGTTGACCCGAATCTACTAAGTGACAAGAGATCATCCAATGATCTCTAATCACAAAGAAATAACTTAGGCTCGTAGTAGAGATCCATATTTTGTCTACGTGATATGCAACACGGATTTAACTAACCATTTTAACACAAATTAAGCGATGCATACATACAGCTGAAACAAAATATTAAACTTTAAAATACTGGGATTAATCATGATCAAACTGCTTGCCTGGATGCTGTTGCTCAATAAGGTGCGGAGGATCGTCCTCAGGGTTGCCGCAAATATCGCCTAACGATCGAACACAACAGCAAATAAGGACGAATAACACCGACAAAACTCAAGCATACAACAACATCAACTCATGCCAAAATTCACACAGCAGCCTAAACAAGATATAACAAAATTTAGAAACAGAGAACAAGTCATTTTAAGATGCTAATAATTTTCTATGAATTTTCTAAGCTAAAACACAACATGCCACTAGTTAGTTACTTAACAACTTTTCATAAACAGAAACAGTGTATAAAACCTATCCTAACAGTTAGTATACTGAAAATGAAATTTTACAAAACTGGGTTCATTGAATTTGGACAATTATTGGAAAAGATATGCATTTTCTAATTTAGAAGATACATAAGACATCATTTTATTAGATAACAGATTTTTGCTACAGAGACATGGATGAAACTAATTTTAGTAAATAATACATTTAAAATGAAAATAACAGCACTGGTTTCATGCAATTTGGATAAAAATTGAATTAGTTATGCATTTTACAAGTTTAAATGATTTAACAAAGGCAAATGTAAAAGCATTTCGTAAATACTAAAGCACTTAATACTTTTCTACCGCCAACAAGAAGCTTCCAACATCGACATGGGCGTATGCGCGAACGCTGACTCAGACAACGACACCGCCAAAGTGACGTCGGCGTATTCAAAGAATACGTCTTCGCTCACTAAGGTGCAAACCTAAAACACTCACACGTAGAAATACGCTTCCCATCGAGAAAACGCTTAACCGTAACTACACAAACCTAATCGACAACATGGACCCACATGGCGTTGACTCGTAGAACAAATAACGGGCTGGATTAAAGGATTTCTAAATGCGATTACAGAGAGGGCCCACAAATCGCTGACTCAAAGAAGACATGATTAGAGTTAAACTAATCTTCACCGGCGTTCACCGGCGAGCACCGCACGGCAGCAGGCCGCCACAGTGATCTAGCAAACCGTTGAGTTTCAAGACGAGTGAGTGGTACCTTCGGTTCGCAAGGACCTCGCGAACTCGATGACGGTGACGCGAGTCACGGAACGCCGCGGCGAGCAAGGCGCGAATCGGAGGCGGAGAAGAAGATGCGTGCTCGCGAGAAGACGCTACGGGCTTCGAAGACTCCATGCGCGCCACGCTCCGCCTTGATCCCGTGAACAATAAGCACAAGATGATGGCGACGAAGGAGGTTCGAGACGGCCGGAATCACCACGCGCGAAACATCGAGCTCGAGAAGAATCGGTCGCACGGCTTCCACGATGCACCAAAGATGAAACGAACCCACCGTGAGCATCGCGGAGCATTGCGATCAAGTGGAACCAAACGCCGAGGCTTGAGACTCACCGAACGCTAGCAAGCTCATGGGCCGATCGCCGAGGCGAGATTTACGATACCGCTCGTGATCCACCGGACGCCAAGGACCCGAATAGGCAAAATGGAGGCGCGAGGCGAGAGGAACACGACCGCGGCGGCCGCGCTCAAGGGCGGCTCGAACGGCGGCGCTTACGCCGAAGTTCTTCTCCGCCGAGAGGAAAATTTGGGCGAGAAGGTGAGAGAGCGAAGGAAACGGCGATCCGAATGAGTGCGTGAGGTTATGAAGCTCGCGATGCTCCACCACGCACACGAGGGCAAATAGGTGGCGCCGCGGTAGGTACGTGGCAAGCATGCGCGCGCGACGCCGCGAACTCCGTGAGGTGCGGAGAAGACGAGGTGGTCCCGACAGTAGGGTCCACCGCCCGACGACGAAGCGGTGCGAACCGGAGGTTTGGCTCGTTCGTAACGCACCGACCGCTGGATCCGGAATGGACGGCCGAGATTGATGTATGCATTCGACAGTCGGTTGCACGCCAAGACGTGGATCGCTCGATTTGCATCGGACGGTCACGATCGATTGACTCGCAGCGCGTGCAGCTAGTTGACGCGACCGAGTCAAGTGGCACGGTCGGACTTGAGCCTGAGGTTGGGTCCGAGCCCGAGGAACAGTGATTTCAGGATTTGATTTAAAAGACAGAGAAGGTTTGGGGAATTTTTAGAGGTAACTCCTGAGCTCCAAAAATTTCGAAATTTTTATGGTAGCTACTAGGGACAGAGGACAACCTTGTATAATTTTTCCAGAACTTTTTATGCACTGCATTGTTCTAGAGAAAATTCACAAGCTGCTGTACAGGGAGTTTGACCAGATTTCAAACAGAGTTGACTTGGCCATTTGAAATAGCAAACAAACTCTAAAAATTGTGAAATAATTCAGGGAGGTAGATAGGATGATCAAGATGACAGGAAAAATATTCCTAGGGGATGATCACAAGTTTGAAGGCTAAGAATGTTGACAACAATTTCCATTCACAAGAATTTAATTCTAGAAAATGGAAATTGCTAGGAAAATGTAGAACTTTCAAATGATTTGAAGAGACAACAAAAGTTTTTATTTCTCCTCAAAATTTTACATTTGAAATACAAACCCTAAGTTAGGGTGTTACAAATCTCCCCTTACAGAATCTCACCCAGATTCGACATCGGGAGAAGAAGGATGGGTAATCTGCTCGAGACGATCTTCCCGCTCCCAAGTGGCTTCATCCTCTGAGTGGTTCGACCATCGAACTTTAAGGAACTTGATCACACGGTTCCTTGTTCTGCTCAGCTTCTTCGAGGATACGAACGGGCGCCTCGATAAGACAGATCTTCCCGCACATCGATATTTTCCAATGGCGTTTCTCCACAGAACACGAAGGCACTTCTTCAATTGCGATACGTGGAACACATCATGCACCCCTCAAGTGTAGCCGGCAAGTCTAACTTGTAAGCAACAGCCTCCACTTTCTTGATGATGCGATACGCCCGACATATCGAGGAGCCAGCTTGCCTTGACATCAAACGACGGTGTCCTTCAAAGGTGAAACTTTGAGATACACAAAGTCATTGGCCGAAACTCAACTCACGGCGACGCCGACCGCATAGCTCTTCGCTCGATCGAGCCACGCGCAGTGCTCACGAATCAATCGCACTTGACTTTCACCTCATTGATGGAATCGGGCCAAAGAACCGCTCTCTCCCGCTTCGACCGGTTCAATGGGGTTCTGCAGCGCCTCCCATACAAAGCCTCAAACGGTGCCATACCGAGACTAGCTCGAAGCCGTTGTTGTAGGAGAACTCGCAAGCGGTAGACACTTCTCCCAATTCTTCCCATAGGAAAGAACACAAGCATGGAGCATATCTTCAAGAACTTGGTTGACCGCCTCGTCGACCATCACCGAGGATGATAGGTCGAGCCGAAGAAAGACGGTCCCCATGGCTTCCTCGCAGACTATGCCAAACCGAGAGGTGAACAGAGAACCACGATCGACACAATTGTTCGTGGCACACCATGCGCATCACAATACGGATATGTAAAGATCCGCTAATCGATTCACATCAATCTTCGATCGACCGAAGGAAATGAGCCACCTTCACAATCGATCAACGATAACCCATAATGCATCCTTCCTCGCAGGAGTACGGGTAGACCGTGATAAAATCCATGCCTACGTAATCCCACTTCCATTCTCGTATAGGTAAGGTGAAGAAGACCACCGACGCCGATGCTCGGCCTTGACACGACAACATATGTCACATCCGCCACGAACTCGCAATCTCGCGCTTCATGCGAGTCCACCGAATCTCGACGCAGATCTTGGTACATCTTGGTAGCCCGGGATGGATGGACAAAGGCGAATCATGGGCTTCGAAGGATCAAATCCCGCAACTCGGGATCTTTGGGACCACGAGACGCTGCCCAAACCACACAACACCGTGCTCATCCTCGTGGAAACACTTTGTCGAACCATTCCCGATGTTCTCGCTTGATTTTACCCACGCCATCATCCGATTGCCGTCGCCTTGATCCGATCCACCAAGGTTGGTTGCACAACCAAGGCAAAGAAGGAACCATGCTCAACCAAACCCAAGTTGAGACGCTGAATTCTGCAAGAAGTGCAGTTCTTGCGCTTGGACCATCAAAGTATTGCAATACACCTTTCGCTAAGCGCATCAAGAACCACATTGGCCTTGCCAGATGATACCGAATACCCATATCATAATCTTTGATCAATTCTAGCCATCTCTCTCCGCTCGAGGTTCAGATCTGGCTGAGTGAATAAGTATTTCAAACTCTTGTGATCGGAATACACCTCACAGCGGTTACCGATCAAATAATGCCGCCAAATCTTGAGTGCATGAACCACCGCAGCAAGCTCTAAATCATGGGTGGATAGTTGAGCTCGTGAGGTCTCAATCGCCGATGCATAGGCAAGCGCTTGCCTTCCCGCATAAGAACACACCCAAGTCCCCGACGAGAGGCATCGCAATAAATATCGAAGCTCTTGCGGATATCAGGAAGAGTGAGGACTGGAGCTGAAGTCAATCGCTGCTTGAGCTCCTGAAAGCTCTCATCACAAGCAGAGGACCATACAAACTTCTTGTCCTTCTTAAGCAATTCACCATCGGCTTTGCGATCTTGGAGAAGTTCTCGATAAAGCGCGATAGTAGCCCGCTAAACCAAGGAAACTCCGACATCGTTGATCGACTTGGCCGCCCAAGATAGAACATCGCCGACTTTGTCGATCCACAACTATGCCTCCAAATGAAAGAACATGGCCCAAGAATGCCACTTCCTTCAACTAACTCACATTTGTTTAACTTTGCATACAAACTGATGCTCCCGCAACTTGCCCAAAACAATCTTCGATGCTCAAGATGCTCGCCTGGGCCTTGGAATAGATAAGAATGTCATCAATAAAAACCACCACAAATTTGTCCAAAAACTCCATGAATACGAATTCATAAGGTTCATGAACAACGCCGAGCATTGGTCAAACCGGAAAGACATGACGGTACTCACATGCCATAACGAGTAGTGAAAGCCGTCTTTCGAATATCCTCACCGATCCGACTTGATGATAGCCCGATCTCGCATCAATCTTGAGAACACCGAGCCCGCATAACCGGTCAAAAGATCATCAATGCGGGCAGAGGATATTTGTTCTTCACCGCCACTTCATTGAGAGGACGGTAATCAACACACATGCGCAAAGTCTTGTCCTTCTTCTTCACAAAGATCACCTGACAACCCCAAGGAGATGAACTCGACGGATGAAACCCTTTGCTTGGAGCTCGCCAAGCCGCTTCTTCAATTCTTCTAGCTCATTGGGAGGCATCCGATACGGCGCCAAATCGGGCAAGACGGCAGCAAACTCGATGACAAACCTGTGTCTCGAACCGAGGCATCCCGCAAGTCTTCGAAAACATCCCCAAAGTCGATACTATGGGAACATCCTCAACTGTATAGCGGCTTTGTCTCTAATGCACATAGATGTGGCCCCGCAAACGCGCGAAAATCCGACTTGCTCGCCATCAAGGGTCGGTAGGTAGACAATCTTCCCGCACAATCGATTTGCCCCAAATGTTGGGACAACCAATCCATGCTAAGAATCACATCCGCATCAGCATCGAGCAGATAAGATTTGCTAAAACCCCACTCCTTGGACTATGATAGGAACATCCCGACATCAAGCTCACTCTCATTTCCGATCCCGAGAGCGGATGAGCAAAGGAACTTCCAAAGGAACACAAAGGAAGACCACTAACAGCAGCAAATGATCTTGAAATAAAGAATGCGATGCTCCGTAATCAAATAATACCGCAGCAGACGAGAATTAACAAGAAGTGTACCCATCACGACATCCGCGCCCCGAGCCTCCTCACCGAAGGTGGTTCACCCGGACCACGCCGCACTCGGTCTTCGAATAATCTTCCGTCGCGGTGACTCACTCGCCCGCCCCTCCATTAGGACGAGGGGCACGCAACACTCGAGGCGTGTATTCGCATAATGGCCCTTGGCCGGGCGCCAAAACAAGTCACCTCGCCGCCGGATTATGAGACCGCCTTGCCGTGATCGCAGCGCACGTGGTCAAAACACGCCTCGCGGTGGGCGAGAGCTGGTGCAGATGGTCTCGGCGCCGGTGGAGCAAAAGAACGGCCATCAGTGCCGCCCACCGAGGACGAACGAGGCCGGTGTGAGTAGACCGATGTGCTCCCATTTGCGCTATGGACTCGCCAACGCCGCTCGCCTTATGCTCGCAACAATGGCCTTATCTACCAAGGCCCGAAAGTCCGAGAAGTCCACAACAGATAGCTTGTCCGCAGCCTCCTGACAAGCCATCCATAAATTTTCCCGCTAGCCTCATCTCGAGGCCACCTCACCCGAGCATAACGAGCCAAGTGATTAAACTCGTATAAATACTCGTCACTGCACTTGCGCCTCTGCTTGAGCGAGGAATTCTTTTCTTCTTCTTCATCGTGCCATCCGGGATGTGGCCCGACGAAAGGCTAACTCGAACCTCCCACGCGACCACATGGCTCGCGGTCGCATGGCAGATAGTTCTCCCACCATGAGTGCCGCGCTCAAGCCGGTGGGACGCGAAGAGCGCTTTGTCTCCGCGCTCGCATCGAGCTATGTTGAGCTGGCCAACCATGCGCACCAATCGTCCGCACGAGGGTCTCTGAGCGGGAGAAAGTCGGCGCCGTACGAGGAACTCGCAAGTCCCCGCGAGTCCGTGGCCGCCACCACCAGCAGAGGGAGGTATTCCTAGCAATAACCTCCAAGATGCGCTGTCTCGTCCATGCGGTTTCGCCAACTGAGCGAGAACCTCACCATGGTCGGAGAGAGGAAGCTCTCATCATGACCACCACATCAGAATAAATTTCTAACTTAGGTTTGTATTTCAAATGTAAAATTTTGAGGAGAAATAAAACTTTTGTTGTCTCTTCAAATCATTTGAAAGTTTCTACAATTTTTCCTAGCAATTTCCAATTTGTAGAATTTAATTCTTGTGATTGGAAATTGTTGATTATCGATTCTAGCCTTCAAACTTGTGATCATCCTCTGAAGCTATTTTTCCTAGCATCTTGATCATCCTATCTACCTCCCTGAATTATTTCACAATTTTTAGATTTTGTTTGCTATTTCAAATGGCCAAGTCAACTCGTTTGAAATCTGTCAAACTCCTCAGTACAGCAGCTTGTGAATTTTCTAGAATAATGCATTGCATAAAAAGTTCTGGAAAATTATACAAGGTTGTCTCTGTCCCTAGTAGCTACCATAAAAATTTCGAAATTTTTGTAGCCTGGGTCTACCTCTAAAATTCCCAAACCTTCTCTCGTTTTAAATCAAAATCTAAAAGTATCGCTCGGCCCAACTCAACTCAGCTCGAGTCCGACCCGCGCCACTTGACTCGGTCACAATTAGCTGCACCGCGCGAGTCCAATTGATCGTGGCCGCCCGATGCAAATCGAACGATCCACGCTATGCGCGCAACCGACCCGTCCAATGCATACATCAATCTCGACCGCCCATTTCGTGATCCAACGGCCGGCATCTTTCCGATAGAGTCGAACCTCGCTCGCACCGCTGGCCGTTATCGCTGATCGGGTGGTCCCCACTTGTCGCCTTCGCCTCGCTTTCTCCGCGACTCACCGAGCTCGCGCCGCGCGTGCATGCTTGCCACGCACTCGCCACGCCACCTATTTGCCCTCGTGGTTCGCCCCTAGAGCATCGCCAGAGCTTCATAACCTCACCGCACTCATTCACCATCGCTTCTTCGCCTTCACCTTCTCGCCCAAATTTTCCTCTCACGAGAAGAACTCGAGCGTAGCGCCGCTTTCGCTTCGAGCCGCTTCTGAGCCGATCGATCGCACGCCAGTCCCGCCGCCGCCCATTTTGCCTATTCCGGTCCTGGCGCCCAAAGTGATCACCAGGGCGTGATCGTTGCCTCGCTCTCCCGCGATCTCGCCCCGCGAGCTTGCTAGCTGCTCGGTGAGTCTCAAGCCTCAAACGCTTGTTCCACTTGATCGCAATGCTCCACCGATGCTCACGGTGGTTCGCCGCTTTGGTGCATCGTGGAAGCCGTGGCGACCGATTTTTCTCCGAGCTCGCAGCCACTGCGGTGATTCCGCCGCCTTCGACTCTCCTTCGCCGCCATCATCTTGTGCTTATTGTTCCCGGATCAAGGCGGAGCTGCGGCGCACCTTCCGGTCTTCGTAGCTCGATCATCTTCTCCGCGAGGCCGATCTTCTTCTCCGCCTGCTCGCCGCCGCCACCGCATTTCCGTGACTCGCCCACCGCTATCGAGTTCGCGAGGTCCTTGCGAACCCGGCGGTACCACTCACTCGCCTTGAAACTCATCGTTTGCTAGATCACCGCGCGCCGCACCGCCGCAGCGCGTTGCTCGCGGTGAACCGCCGGTGAAGATTAGTTTAACTCTAATCATGTCTTCTTTGAGTCTCCGATTTGTGGGCCCTCTCGTAATCACGCGAAATCGCTAATCCAATCGTTATTTGTTCTCTCGGTCACCGCCATGTGGGCCCATGCCGCGGGCTTGTTAGTTGTGTAGCACCGATAATGCGCTTTTCGCTGGGAAACGATTTCTTTGTGAGAGTAGGTTAAGTTTATGCGCTGATATGTCAAAGACGATTTTAGAATACGCCGACGCCGCCGCGCGCGGGCTATTCTCGTCAAGACTTTCGCGGGCCCGCCTCGCGCTGTCCGGTTAGTTGGTCGCCGGTAGGAAAGGGTATAAATGCTTTAGTATTTCTCAAATGCTTTTCACAGTAATCGTTAAATCATTTAAACTTGTAAATGCATAACTAATTCAATTTTTATCCAAATTGCATGAAACCAGTGCTGTTATTTTTCATTTTAAATGTATTACTTACTAAAATTAGTTTCATCCATGTCTCTCAGAGCAAAAATCTGTTATCTAATAAAATGATGTCTTATGTATCTTCTAAATTAGAAAATGCATATCTTTTCCAATAATTGTCCAAATTCAATGAACCCAGTTTTGTAAAATTTCATTTTCAGTATACTAACTGTTAGGATAGGTTTTATACACTGTTTCTGCTTATGAAAAGTTGTTAAGTAACTAACTAGTGACATGTTGTATTTTTAGCTTAGAAAATTCATAGAAAATTATTAGCATCTTAAAATGATTTGTTCTCTGTTTCTAAATTTTGTTATATCTTGTTTAGGCTGTGTGTGAATTTTGGCATGAGTTGATGTTGTTGTATGCTTAAGTTTTGTCTGTTATTCGCCCTTATTTGCCGTTGTGTTCGATCGTTAGGCTTCGATATTTGCGCAACCCCGAGGACGATCCTCCGCACCTTATTGAGCAACAAAGATCCGTGCAAGCGCTTGATCATGATTAATCCAAGATTTTAAAGTTTAATATTTTGTTTCACCGTATGTATGCATCGCTTAATTTGTGTTAAATGGTTAGTTAAACCAGAGTTGCATATCCTCAGAGACAAAATATGGATCTCTACTACCGAGCCTAAGTTATTTGTCGTGATTAGAGATCGCTGGATGATCTCTTGTCACTTAGTAGATTCGGTCAACTTGCTTAGACATGCTTAGCTATCTAGAGAATCAAGCGGTTATCGACTTTAGTCGGTAAACCTTGATCACACAAAATTTACTATAACTTTATGTTTTAGCATTTCGCTATGTTTATCGCAAAACTAAAAATGAAAACAAAAATGGTTTAGACTTGGGCACAATGGTAAGACTGGTGTGATCTGTTGGGTGTGATCGAAAGGTGCCCGAGTCAATTAAGGACCGAGTTACTTGCGCCACCGCATCGAGCATTTTGCGTACAACCACACTAGAGTATATGGGACCTCTCTTGACCTAGTACTTTGGCGGTATTGGTCCCGGTCGCAGGAGGTCGCAGGAGGGATGGAGGTGGGAGCATGGTAGTTGTCCAAAAGCTTTATCCCGAGTGGGTAGTTGTCTTTTTGGCTTTACCATGTAAGCGCATGGTGTTTCTACCCATACGAGCTGCTCGGGTTGATACACAATATTGGAAACAGCCTCGAGGACTTAGTCAGGCCGCATACCTCGAAGTGTGCCTCGCTTAAAGGCGGTCCGGAGTGTGGGTACATTGGTACACCCGCAGGTTTAAAACTATTCGAATAGCCTCGCCCTAGGTTATGGACACGCCGGATACGCCCAAGAACTAGACTCAACATTTAAATTAAAACTTGATGGGTGGTACGAATCTGGGATTCGTGTTATTGTTGTGGTGACTATTGGGATAGTCACTTCTAGGTTGTTTATCTTTCGCTTTTGTTATTATTATCCCATCGTTATTTCAATCTTAAAAATGAATTGCAAACTTGCCTTTAAAATCAGATACCTTATGGCAAATGAAAATTGGCTTTATGCAAATAAAACATATGGCCTCCACTAGACAAGCCCGCATGTAGCATATGAACAGTGTCCGCTAGTTCACACGCTGGCTTTGGCGGTACAAAGACAATCTTTGTACTCAGTGTGCTTTGCTTAATGTTTTTGTTGCAGAGGAAGAAGGTGAGCCTGTGGGCCTCACTTCGTGAGTCAGGCTGCCGCTTCGTGGGTGACGACTAGTCTTGGCGGTCCTGGCGATGCCTTGTGGGTTGAGGCACACCGATTGGCTTTGTTTATAGCCATCTTATGGCACTTTTGCTTCCGCTGTTGTTGTCTATTTGTGTATCTTGTGGCCTCGTCGCCATGTCCGTAATATTGTTACTATTTGTTTATCTTCCGCTTGTAGTGTGATGTTTGGACTCTATGTTTGGAATGGAGTTGATGCATACTTTTGTTGTGAGGTGTGTATACCGTCTGGAAGTATACATATTCGAGGATCGCTTATTTGATTTGTGATGCTAGGACTGTGGTTGGTTACATTACAAACCAAATAAATTGGGGTCCTCACAAAGTTGGTATCGAGCCATTCGACCGTAGCAACTCAAGCATAGTCGTTTTTAGGATATTTTGAAAAGCTTAATTTCAAAGTATAAAAAGGGTTTATGAAAACCTAGGCAGATTCTCAGATTTTACTCTTACCTATCTTAGCCTTCTACTCTCATCTTACTCTAATTTGAGTTTAAAACTTGGCTTTCTCTTTCCTTTCAAAAGATAGTTACTACTGTAGAATCACCTTTGGGAGAACCATAGAGAATTAAGTCTAAGTAAAATTTGTGGGAGCATAAGGTAAGATATGTATGAGTTGCTATGTGTCCATTTTTGCCGGTCGAACTTTATCCCGCCTTTGTGTTTGTTTCGACCGCTTTCATGAATTTTGGGCTTTCTTGCTTTTAAATTTGTTGCTAACTTGTCTTAGTAAACAGATGGCCGGAGAACGCGTGGCGCCAAGAGGTCGGTCATGATGAGGAGCTTCCTCCTCCGACCATGGTCGAGGTTCTCGCCGACGAGCGAACCGCATGGACCGACGCGCATCTTGGAGGTTATTGCTAGGAATACCTCCACTCGGCCGTGGTGGCGCCACCGCATCATGGGACTTGCAGAGTTCCTCCGCACACAACCGCCGACTTTCTCCCGCCTGAGGACCCTCTCGATGCGGACGATTGGTCGCGCATGGTTGAGCGAAAGCTCAACATAGCTCGCTGCCAGCGCAGACAAGGCGCCTTCGCCCCACCACCTTGAGGGCGCGGCACTCTCATGGTGGGAGAACTATTCGCCATGCACCGCGGCCATGTGGTCGCGTGGGAGGAGTTCCGCCGCTTTTCCGGGCCCACATCCTGCACGGCCCGATGAAGTCAAGAAAAGGAGTTCCTCGCGCCAAGCAAGGGCGCAAGTCCGTGACTGAGTACCTTTACGAGTTCAATCATCCGCTCTCTATGCTCCGGTGAGGTGGCCTCGATGAGGCTAAGCAGAGAAGTTTATGGATGGCTTGTCCGAGGAGCCGCAGGACAAGCTATCCATTGTGGACTTCTCACTTTCGTGCCTTGGTAGATAAGGCCATTGTTGCCGAGCATAAGGCGGGCGCTGTGAGTCCCGCAGCGCAAATGGGAGGCGATCGGGCTCGCTTCACACCACCTCGCTCGTCTCGGCCGGGCAGCACTGGCCCGTTCTTTTGCTCCACCGCGCCGAGACCATCCGCACCAGCTCCCGCCCACCGCAGGCCGTGAGCCAGCCACGCGCGCCGCGATCCAAAGAGCAGAGCGGTCTCCGCAATCCGGCGGCCGAGGTGACTTGAGCCGCCGCCACAACAAGGGCCATTATGCGAATGCTCGCCTCGTAGTGTTGTTGCAGCACTCGCCCCAATGGAGGACGCGGCGGTGGAGCGGCCACCCGCTCGACTAAGATTATCTCGAAGACCTGTGGTGCGAGCAATGGGTCGAGTGAACCACCTTTCACCGAGGAGGCTCAGAGGCGCGGATGTCGTGGATTGGTACACTTCTTGTTAATTCTCGCCCCGCCGCAGATATTTGACTCTGAGCATCACATTCTTTTATTTCAAGATCATTTGCTGCTGTTAGTGGTCTTCGCTGTGTTCCTTTGGGAGTTCTTTGCTCATCCGCTCTCCGGGTCGGAAATGAGAGCCGATTTACAGTGGTCGGATGTTTCTATCATAGTTGAAGGAGGGATTTTGGCAAATCTCATTCTCGCTCGGGCCAATGAGTCCGGATGTGATCTTGGCATGGATTGGTTGTCCCAACACTTGGGGCAAATCGACAGTTGTGAAGATTGTCTATCTTACCAGCTTCTTCTCAAGTGAGCAGTCGGGTTTTCGCCACAAACTTCAGTGGCCCGTGGTCTATGTGCATTAGAAGCAAAGCCACTTGCAAATTCAAGATGTTCCCATAGTATCCGACTTTGTGGATGTCTTTCCAAGATTTGCCCGATGCCTCCTTCGAGATCCGAGTTTGCCATCGAGTTGCTGCCCGGCATCGCCCGATTTCGGCGCCGTGACGGATGCCTCCCAATGAGCTAGAAGAATTGAAGAAGCAGCTTGGCGAGCTCCAAGCAAAGGGTTTCATCCGCCCCGCCATCTCCTTGGGGTTGTCCTGAATCTTTGTGAAGAAGAAGGACAAGACTTTGCGATGTGTTGACTACCGCCCTTCAATGAAGTGACGGTGAAGAACAAATATCCTCTCGCCTGCATTGATGATCTTTTGACCAGCTTGTCCGAGCTCGTGTGTTCTCCAAGATTGATCTCGAGGTCGCTATCATCAAGTCCGATCGTACGAGGATATTCAAACGGCTTTCACTACTCGTTATGGCTCAGACGAGTACACCGCCATGTCTTTCGTTTGACCAATGCTCCAAAGATTGTTCATGAACCTTATGAATTCGTGATTCATGGAGTATTTGGACAAATTTGTGGTGGTTTTTATTGATGACATTCTTATCTATTCCAAGATCAAGCAGAGCATGCCGAGCATCCAAGATTGTTTTGGGCAAGTTGCGGAACATCGCCTATATGCAAAGTTCAAAGAAATGTGAGTTCGTTGAAGGAAGTGGCATTCTTGGGCCATGTTCTTTCACCGAGGCATAGTCGTGATCCCAAAGAAAGTCGTTGATGTTCTATCTTGGGGCCACCAAGTCAGCCATCGATGTGCGGAGTTTTCTGGTTTAGCGGCTACTATCGCCGCTTTATCGAGAACTTCTCCAAAATCGCAGCCGATGACCGAATTGCTTAAGAAGGACAAGAAGTTTGTATGGTCCTCTCGCTTGTGATGAGAGCTTTGAGCTCAAACAAATGATTGACTTCTCCGGGGCCTCACTCTTCCCGATATCCGCAAGAGCTTCGATATTTATTGTGATGCCTCTCGTCGGGACTTGGTGTGTTCTATGCAGAAGGCAAGGCAATTGCCTATGCATCCAGCGCTTGAGACCTCACGAGCTCAACTATCCCACCCATGATTTAGAGCTTGCCGCGGTGGTTCATGCACTCAAGATTTGGCGGCATTATTTGATCTGTAGAATCACGTGAGGTGTATTCCACCACAAGAGTTTGAAATATTTATTCACTCAAATGATCCAACCTCAGCAGAGGAGATGGCTAGAATTGATCAAAGATTATGACATGGGTATTCAGATCATCCCGGCAAGGCCAATGGTTGCCGATGCACTTAATTAAAAGTGTATTGCAATACTGATGATCCAAGAGCAAAGAACTCGCGCTTGCACGAAATCTCCAAATGGCCTCAACTTGGTTTGGTTGAGCACGGTTCTCTTATCGCCTGGACAGCAACCAACCTTGGTGGATCAAATCAAGGCAAGGCAAAGAATCGATGATGGTGGGTAAAATCGCGTAACATCGTGAATGGATCACCAAGTGTTTCACAGAGGATGAGCACGTGTGTTGTATGGTTTGGGCAAGCGCCTCGTGGTCCCAAAGATCCCGAAAGTTGCGGATTTGATCCTCCAGAGGCCCATGATTCGCCTTTATCCATCCATCCCGGCCACTAAAATGTACCAAGATCTCGCACGAGATTCTCGTGGACTCGCATGAAGCGCGAGATTGCCGTGTTCAGGCCGATGTGACGTATGTTGTCGCCACAAGGCCGAGCATCAACGCCCAAACAGGTCTTCTCCACTTTGCCTATACCGTGAGTGGAAATGGGATTCCGCTGGTATGGACTTCATCATCGTCTACCCCTGCACTTCTTCGGGAAGGATGCATTATGGGTTATAATTGATCGATTGACGAAGGTGGCCCATTTCCTTCCAAAGGCGATCGAAGATTGATGTGAATCACCAGCGGATCTTTACATATCCCGCATTGTGAGTCCGCATGGTGTGCCACTTAACGATAGTGTCGATCGTGGCTCTTTTCACTTCCCGATTTTGGCACTACCGCAGGAGGCCATGGGTACCCGCTTTCGCTCAAATTTCAAATTATCATCCTCGGGATCGATGGTCGACGGAGCGCCACAACCGTGTGCTTGAAGACATGCTCCGTGCTTGTGTTCTTTCCTGGGGAAGAATTGGGAGAAGTGCCTACCACTTGCCGAAGTTCTCCTACAACAACAGCTTTCAGCTAGTCTTGGTATGGCACCGCTTGAGGCTTTGTATGGACGGCGCCGCAGAACACGCTGAACTGGTCGAGATCGTGAAAGGCGCTTCTGGCCCGATTCCATCAATGAGGCCGAAAGTCAAGTGCGCTTGATTCGTGAGCACTTCGCGCCGTAGCTCAATCCAGCGTAAGAGCTATGCATTCGCCGCCGTGAGTTGAGTTTCCAGCCCAATGACTTTGTGTATCTCAAAGTCTCACCTTGAAGGGACATCGCTGCCGTGTCAAGCGCGTTGGCCTCTGCATGTTGGACCATATCGTCATCGATAAAGTGGAGCTGCATACAAGTTGGAGTTGCTACTACACTTGAGGGGGTACGATGTTTTCCATGTGTCAATTGAAGAAGTGCCTCTGTTCCAAATGAGGAAACGCCTTGGAAAATATTGATGTGCAGAAGATCCGCCTTATCGTGAGCGCCTGCTCAGATCCTCAAGAAGTCGAACGCAGTAACAAGGAACCGGTGATCAAGTTCTTAAAGTTCAGTGGTCGAACCACTCCGAGGATGAAGCCACTTGGGAGCGGAGGATCGCCTCCGAGCAGACACCCATCCTTCTTCTCCTGTGATCGAATCTCTGCGAGATTCCCGTAAGGGGGAGATTTGTAACAGCCCTAACTTAGGTTTGTATTTCAAATGTAAAATTTTGAGGAGAAATAAAACTTTTGTTGTCTCTTCAAATCATTTGAAAGTTTCTACATTTTTCCTAGCAATTTCCAATTTGTAGAATTTAATTCTTGTGATTGGAAATTGTTGATTATCAGATTCTAGCCTTCAAACTTGTGGATCATCCTCTCAGCTATTTTTCCTAGCATCTTGATCATCCTATCTACCTCCTGAATTATTTCACAATTTTAGATTTTGTTTGCTATTTCAAATGGCCAAGTCAACTCTGTTTGAAATCTGGTCAAACTCCAGCACAGCAGCTTGTGAATTTTCTCTAGAATAATGCAGTATAAAAGTTCTGGAAAATTATACAAGGTTGTCCTCTGTCCCTAGTAGCTACCATAAAATTTCGAAATTTTTGTAGCTCTGGGTCTACCTCTAAAATTCCCCAAACCTTCTCTGCTTTTTAAATCAAAATCTAAAAGGCATCGTTCTCTGCCCGAACCCAACTCAGCTCGAGTCCGACTCGCGCCACTTGACTCGGGTCATCAACTAGCTGCACCGCGAGTCCAATTGATCGTGGCCGTCCGATGCAAATCGAACGATCCACGCTATGCGGCGCAACCGACTGTCCAATGCATACATCAATCTCGACCGCCCATTTCGCATCCAACGGCCGGATCTTTCCGATAGAGTCGAACCTTCGCTCGCACCGCCACGCTATCGCCGACCGTGGTCCCCACTTGTCGCCTTCGCCTCGCCTTCTCCGCACCACCGGAGCTCGCGCGCGCAGGCAGCATGCTTGCCACGCACGCCGCCCGCCACCTATTTGCCCTCGCGGTTCGCTCGCAGAGCACGCCGAGTTTCATAACCTCACGCACTCATTGGGCCATCGCTTCTTCGCTCACCTTCTCCGCCTAAATTTCCTCTCGCCGAGAAGAACTCGAGCAGAGCGCCGCTTCGAAGCCGCTTGAGCCGCCGCGCAGCCGTGTTCCTCTCGCCGCCTCCATTTTGCCTATTCCGGTCCTTGGCGCTGGATCACCAGGCGTATCGCCGCCTCCTCCAGCGATCTCGCCCCGCGAGCTTAGCGCTTCGTGAGTTCAGCTCAGCGTTTGTTCCACTTGATCGCAATGCTCCACCGATGCTCACGGCAGCTCGTTTGCCTTTGGTGCATCGTAGCCGGCGATCGATTTTTCTCCGAGCTCGCAGCCGGCCAGCCATTCCGGCCGCTCTCGACCTCGCTTCGCCGCCATCATCTTGTGCTTATTGTTCCGGATCAAGCGCGAGCCGGCGCACCTTCCGGTCTTCTCAGCCGTATCATCTTCTCCGCGAGGTCGCATCTTCTCCGCCGTCACCGCGCCGCCGTACCGCATTTCCGTGACTCGCCACCGTCATCGAAGTTCGCGAGGTCCTGCGAACCCGGCGTACCACTCACTCGCCTTGAAACTCACCGTTTGCTAGATCACCGCGCGCCGCATCGCCGCGTTAGCTGCTCGCCGGGAACCGCCGCGTGAAGATTAGTTTAACTCTAATCATGTCTTCTTTGAGTCTTCGATTTGTGGGCCCTCCGTAATCACGCTTAGAAATCGCTTAATCCAATCGTTATTTGTTCTCCGTCACCGCCATGTGGCCCCATGCCGCCGCTGTTAGTTGTAGCACCGATAACGCGCTTCTCCGTTGGGAAACGATTTCTGTGAGAGTAGGTTAAGTTTGCGCGCTGATATGTCAAAGACGATTCTTAGAATACGCCGACGCCGCCGCGCGGGTTATTCTGGTCAAGACTTTCGCGGCCCGCCGCGCTGTCCGGGTTAGCTGGTCGGTAGGAAAGGGTATAATGCTTTAGTATTTAAAATGCTTTCGCATGTAATCGTTAAATCATTTAAACTTGTAAATGCATAACTAATTCAATTTTTATCCAAATTGCATGAAACCAGTGTCGTTATTTTTCATTTTAAATGTATTACTTACTAAAATTAGTTTCATCCATACTCTGTAGCAAAAATCGTTATCTAATAAAATGATGTCTTATGTATCTTCTAAATTAGAAAATGCATATCTTTTCCAATAATTGTTCAAATTCACGAACTCAGCTTTGTAAAATTTCATTTTCGTATACTAACTGTTAGATAGGTTTTATACATCGTTTCTTTATGAAAAGTTGTTAAGTAACTAACTAGTGACATGTTGTATTTTTAGCTTAGAAAATTCATAGAAAATTATTAGCATCTTAAAATGATTTGTTCTTCTGCTTTCTAAATTTTGTTATATCTGTTTAGGCTGCTGTGAATTTTGGCATGAGTTGATGTTGTTGTATGCTTGTTTTGTCGGTTATTCGCCCTTATTTGTCGTTGTGTTCGATCGTTAGGCTTCGATATTTGCGCAACCTCAGACGATCCTCCTACATTTATTGAGCAACAAGCATCTGTGCAGCGCTTGATCATGATTAATCCCAGATTTTAAAGTTTAATATTTTGTTTCACCAGATGTATGCATCGCTAATTTGTGTTAAAATGGTTAGTTAAACGAGTCGATATCCCGTAGACAAAATATGGATCTCTTACTGAGCCTAAGTTATTTGTTGTTGATTAGAGATCGCTGGATGATCTCTGTCACTTAGTAGATTCGGTCAACTTGCTTAGACATGCTTAGTTATCGGTAGAATCGGCGTTATCGACTTTAGTCGGTAACCTTGATCACACAAAATTTACTATAACTTATGTTTTAGCATTTCGCTATGTTTATCTCAAAACTAAAAATGAAAACAAAATGGTTTAGACTTGGGCACAATGGTAAGATCGGTGTGATCTGGGTGTGACCGAAAGGTGCCCGAAAGTCAATTATGACCGAGTTACTTGCCATCGCATCGGCAGCATTTTGCGTGCTAACCACACTAGAGTATGGGACCTCTCTTGACTAGTACTTTGGCGTGTATTGGCTCCGGTTCGCAGGAGGTCGCAGAGGGATGGAGGTGGGAGCATGGTAGTTGTCCTAAAAGCTTTATCCTCGGGTAGTTGTCTTTCGCTTTACCATGTGTGCGTATGGTGTTTCTACCCATACGAGCTGCTCGGAGTTGATACACAATATTGGAAAGCAGTCCGTAGGACTTAGTCGTGCGTCATAGATTCCGAAGTGTGCCTCGGCTTAAAGGCGGCACCGGAGGTGTAGGTTGGTACATTCCTACACCGCAGGTTTAAAACTATTCGAATAGCCTCGCCCTAGGTTATGGACACGCTGATACTTCAAGAACTAGACTCAACATTTAAATTAAAACTTGATGGGTGGTATGATTCGATTCGTTTGTTGTGGTGACTATTGGGATAGTCACTTCTAGGTTGTTTATCTTTCGCTTGTTATTATTATCTCATCTGTTATTTCAATCTTAAAATGAATTGCAAACTTGCCTTTTAAATCAGACACTTATGGCAATGAAAATTGGCTTTATGCAAATAAAACATATGGCCTCCACTAGACAAGCTCGCATGTAGCATATGAACAGTTCCGCTAGTTCACACGTTCGCCTTGCGGGTACAAAGACAATCTTTGTACAGTGCTTTGCTTAATGTTTTTGTTGCAGAGGAAGAAGGTGAGCCTCGGGCCTCACTGTGGAGTCAGGCTTGTCGCTTAGGGTGACGATCAGTCTTGGCGGTCCTCGGATGCCTTGTGGGTTGGAGGCACACCGATTGGCTTTGTTTATAGCCATCTTATGGCACTTTGCTTCACCGCCGTTGTTGTCTATTTGTATCTTGTGGCACGCCGGCACCATGTCCTGGGTAATATTGTTACTATTTGTTTATCTTCCGCTTGTAGTGTGATGTTTGGACTCTATGTTTGGAATGGAGTTGATGCATACTTTTGTTGTGAGGTGTGTATACCGCTCGGAAGTATACATATCTCGAGGATCGCTTTATTTGATTTGTGATGCTAGACCAGTGGTTGGTTAAGCATTACAAACCAAATAAATTGGGGTCCTCACACTGATCCTCTCGGAATTTTCAAAGCTATCTAGTTTTGGCTCAAACCCCAATTCCAATGAGACAAAGTGCAAACGCATCGTCAAGCATCCCTTGATACGTGATTTTTGGCCGATCGCCAAAATTCACACTTTCACCGCCGGCGTGATCGCCGATGTGGTTGGCCTCGACCGCAAGCTCCCGACCGTATGGCTGCCACCCATTGCCGATCAGCCACGGCAATGGCGGCCGATCGCCACCATACATCATCACCTATACCGACAAGCAACAGGATTTTGCCGAAAACGAGGGTTTCTCTAAACACCTCGATATTATTGCTAATTGTTCAACACACTGAGATTAGGACCACATCCACGTAATCTCCACACATATATAGGCCTTATTCACTTGTACCAGAGTTAGTTTACACAACCTAAACTAAAACTGTACAAAGCTTAGGTTATTTTATAGTTTTGGGACGTGAAGTGTCCAAAGGATATATACCAGCTAAAGTGAACCCATGCAAACGATACCAAAAAACGGTTAAAGGCGGCAACCACGCCGCTTGTGTTGGCGAGCTACAGCCTACAGCACGTTGCCGGCCGGGAAGGCTGGTTACCCGGTTGGTAAGCTCACATGCATAGTGATTACTGCTTTTGCGTAAGCGGCACGAGATAGCCGTACTATTAACGTGCGTGTAGCAATTTTGAGTCTGATTTTTTAAAAGATTTGGATCTACATTTGTTAGTGTTCTCTCGTGGAGTAACTTGGAAGTACTACTACTACGACGCTACAATGAAATTTATGAGCAATGGAATTAAAGAACATCGTCACAAAAGGAACCTACTGTGAAATATGAAAAATGCCCACTTTCGTTCTTAAATATAATGCTCCTTTTCAAGAGTTAATGTCCACTTTTGATATAGACATTTTGCATGGTAAGACAGAAAATTATTAATAACACATTTGTTCTTTTTTTAAACTAGCAAAATAGCCCACGCAACTGAACGGCTAGTCCTATTACTCCATTTTATTTTGTTATCGGACTTATGTTTCCTATATAATTTATAATTTTGAATCATGTAAGCAGCTGTTAAGATTAAAGAAACCTCCCGTGCTAGAAGGTAGATCTGGATAAATCTATTGTTTCAGACTTTGGTCTTTGTATGCATGGTCCGATTGAGACAATATTCGTAACATGTATTCTTGTTTCTTCTTATTCGACTTCCTACTATAGCTTCAATTCTCTCTTGCTTTGCCTCTGAAAGGTGCAACATACATTTGTTAGTCAATGCTTCTTTCTATTATAGTATACAAAGTCCCTAATCTCATTTCCTAATGCATAAGTAATAGATGACTATTTATATGCTCAGTATGACATAGAGTGATGAGAAGTTTGTTTGTTGGCGAAAGCTTTAGTTTGTTTTGGAAAAGAATAAGTACTAGATAACTATTTTTTTTTCTTATGAGAGGTTTGTTCATTGAAGAAAATTTTAATGCTTGAGTAAAATTTTAGGTGATCGTGTTGATGCTTTAGTGGGTTAGAGAGGGGAGGATATGGCTGTTATGAAACTTTTAGTGTCCCATATAAAATGCGGAGTTCGCTTTTATTAGCCATGATGTGCAGCACGTACTAAAGTTTCATCTTGGTTCTAAAGTTTCCTCTTGGTCCTTATTGTTAGTTTATATGCAAAGTGACTGTTCTTTGCTGACCTGGTGAAAGCTATTTTGGACTTTATGAAACTTTGAAGTCTCATGTAAATTGTAGTTAGTAGTTGTTTTTAAGGAAAGTACCTGATTTATATTAATAAGCAACACAGTACACAGTCCACAAAGTTACATTTTGGTCCAGTAGTTAGTAATTGATTTGTATGATCATTGTTTTTGGTCCAATCACGGATTCTATTGTATGCTAGCGTTGAACGTCGGTTTAGGATTTTGTTCACAATTTGTAGCCATCTGGAGTGCCACAGCTGACTCTTTTGTATTCAGCTTGCTGTTTTAGGTTAAGTACATATAATAAGCTATTTCACCAATTAATATACATAGTATTGGTCTTTGGCTGATGATAGTCCACTCACATCCATCTTCATGCTTCGCACAAACGGAACATGTAAATTACTTGGTACAGTGGGTTAATGCTCACCTCCCAGTAAGTTTTCTAGCTTTTGTAACTACAATGTTAGATATGTGGTCAGGCCCTGGTCATAACAATCAATTTCAAATCTTACAATGTTATATAGCAATGTACCCTGCTGTCAATTACTGACAAAATAGCCCATATTTCGTGTGTTTGTTTTGACGAGTTAGCTGGGAACCCCAGCAGTTACCGAATGTTTGTAATATGAAACTATGTTAGTTTTCAATAATCCTTTGTCAAAAAGTAGATAATGAACTATACATCGAAGTTCTTTATCACTATTACGTAATTTTTTCCATTTTCTCTTCTGAATTGTTAAGACTAATATCTGTAGTTATTTCTATGATATTACAAACACATATATTGATTCCCACAGACCCACCTCCCGATTTTTACATGATTTCGTAATTTGAAGGAGATGTGAGTAATATGTTCCATATGATTGTCGAGAAGAAGTGTCACGTAGATGTTTGATTGTCGCCTTGGTGGGTGGCATCACTATATACTACATTTTTAGATAATAGAAGAGAAAACTCTTTTGGCCTCTCGATCAATGATGCACACCATTTATTAATAAGTTTAAAGCAATCAAGTAACCAAAGCTGTTAAAAGTGGCTTAAAAGCCTTACAAGCAAACAATGACTGAAAAATAACCTCAATCAATACAAATCCCGTGACTAAACTCACTCATGAATACTTAAAATTTCCTTTGCCACTATCTCCGCCCGCCGCCGGCCAACATGGATTCCTTGGGCTGTCGCAAATTTGCCCAAGCCCTCACCAAAGGCCCACTAAAAAGATAACCACAAGGGATTAGTGGCAATCTTTTGTAAAAATAACCCCATTCGACATAACCAGATAGACCAACATAAGGCACTAGCTCCCACTAGGAGTTACGACTTTACAATTTTGGAATATCACAACCAATTCCCAAACATGTTTGCTATACTCACAGAGGAGATAAATTAAATACACATTGAACATCCCACCATGCAAGACATGCAAAGGGACATTCAATAAAAAGATGTTGAATTGTTTCATCGTTAATACAAAAACAACACTTTTGCTTCCCTTCAATTTCTTTTAAGCATTATCTTTAGTTAAAACTACCCTCGTTAATAGGAAAATTTTCACTTTAATGGAATTTTAATTAGCCAAAAAGTTCCTAATGAGTGCTTGAGAACTTCCAAAAGTGCGCATAGAAAGTCTCAGACTAAAAAGTCAGACTTATTCAAATTCCATCCGAAACATCTTTTGAGAGGTCGGATGTAAATTAGCAATTCTCAAAATTAACTCATTCCACGCATGTGACTTAGGCCCAATAATAGGTCTTCAAAGAAATATTTAAAGGTACAGATTGCGAATATTCGCATCAGATCATCCTTTCTTCTTACCACATTATAAAGAAGTGGATATTGACTTTCATGGAGAGTTTCCTAACCAAATATCTTCCCAAAACCTAGTTTGCATTCCATTTTAAATATAAAATGAACCAAAAACAAAAAAACTGATCCTTGATTTTCATTAAACCTGACAAAAAATGGGAGGTTCTAGGCTTATGAACCATCTGCGAAAGACTCTTCCCACCTAAATATTTTTCTTTTAACATAGATCGCCAAACACCTTCTTCATTTAGTAATTTAAATAACCATTTTCCTAGAAGACTTTTGTTTTTTGTGTCTAAGTTATGTATGAGACCGCCTGCTCTTTAGGTGAACACACTAAACTCCACTTAGCAAGCCTATACTTTTATTTTTGACTATCGCTCACAAGAAATCGAGAGCGATAAAAATCTAATCTTTTGATAACCTCTCTAGGCACCTCAAAAAGATAACATAAACATAGGCAAACCGCTAAGTCCGAATTAATAAGCACTAATCGACCACCAATGACATATATTTTTTCCTTTCCTACAGCTAAGCTTCTTTTCAACTCTATCCTCAACCCTTTCTAATCACAATTCCTTAGTTCAAGTGAATCGAATACCTAAGTACTTGAAAGGAACCGCACCTACTTCAAAACCAAATAACCGAGTATACTGTGATTCGAATTCTCTTAGCAAGATACCAAAAGAAAATCTCGCTCTTATAAAAATTAATCTTTAAACTCGATAATTGTTCAAAGACATATAGAATAAGCTTGAGATTCTTTACTTGTTCTAAATCATTTCGTAAAGAGGATAATGTCATTAGCATACTCGTAAAATTGACAACCCATTATCAATAAAGTGGGGAACTACTCCCCATAAAAGACTACATGACTTACAATATAATTATGATCTTGTATGTAATTTTCAACACTAGAATGTCTGCTTGTTAACTGATTTTGTTTATTCAATACATCTTTCAAAAGTTTCAAACATGGTATCTATCTTATGTGAGAAATGGTAATATAAAACATTATTTCTATTTCCAATTTTATTTTCTTAGCGACGTGGATTGATCATCGGTAATATTATTTGAAGCAAAATATATTGGAAAAAATGTGCATGGCAAGTGCACGCTTAGTAGTGTTAGGTAAAGACAAAGAACCAAACATCCATACTTCTCGATTATCACCACCATCTACAGTATAACAAATATAACTCTATTTTAAATATAAAAAGATAAATATTCTAGCATTCAGCTGCATGATTGCATGAGATTTATGGCTATTTATGCTCATGTCTTTATGTCTCTTTGGGCATGTGCAATCGGGGCAGAGTTAGGCCGGATGGTAAATTATAGTGAAGTAAATAAAAATGTACACAAAAGAAAACATGCATGGGAGCCTGGTCCTAAGGAGAAGGGAAAATTTTGTTCTTGCCATTAAAAATGTGTGCAATATCGTTTCGCCATCGAAATCTGCTCATTTCATTTTGTCATCCTTCATTAGTGAGCATTTCGTTTTGCTACTCCATCCAATTCAGTCAACGAGATTGACCGTTAGAAATATGCAAAAATATCGAAAAAGTTTTTTGAAAAATAAAAATAAAGAAAACACAAAAACTAAGGGATCACTGAACAAAAAAATCAGAATTTGTTTACACCAGAAAAGTTTATCAATGTTTTATAAAAGTTCAGAAGATTAAACCGTTTTTCTTAATGTATTTTTCTCAAGAAATTTTCTAGTGTATTACAAAAAAATTATTTTTTGTTCAAATGTTATCCTTAAAATTTTCCATATTATTTTTATTTTTTTCCTATTATTTTCTCCTTTTATGATATTTTGCATATTTCTTAACTATCAATCTTCGTTGACACGAAAAAATATGCATCGACAGAAGAATGACAAAACGGATTGAACAGATTTCTGATGGCACAAACAATATTACACACATTTTGAGTGGCAAAACAAAATTTTCCTTAGGAGAAAGGCAGAAGAAGCATCATTAGACACAAGGAATGAGCCCTTCCAACTAAATTTCAGGAATCAGGAGCAACAGATGTCGGGGGTACTTTTTCATCAATTTTTATGTGGAGAGAAGAGATGGTTACTTCATATTTCACACCTTAATTTATTATATAATAAAAGCTGATGACAACTAGTAAGAACACAATATATACTAGAAATTCTAAAAGAGATAAAACATTCAACCCTTACTGTGGACCCTAATTATAAAAGCTTATATTTGATAGTTGACTTAAGGATATACTACATCCATTCCAGTCGCTTTAGAATCTGTGAAGGTCAAAATTTTAACTTTGACCATCAATATATAAAAAATTAACTAGATTGGCAACATGAAATTGGTATCACTAGATCCATCAATATATATAATTATTTTTATTTGAAACAACATATTTTCATACGAATTGATAATCAAAATGTCACATTGGAGACTATGTCAATATCCGAAATGACTTACATTTAGAAGCAGAGGGAGCATTACTTACAAGCAATTTGAAAATATAGTTGTATTTGTTGTACAATTGTAATAGTAATAATAACTATATATTATTAATCTATACCGTTATAATCTAGTCCTACCAAAATAAGTGGTACTGTAGATCTTCTCTTTTTCTCTAGATTAATATTTTTTTCTAACTTACGGATTATTATACATCGAATATCATGAGTTGTTTGTAGATATATAGATTTCTATTTTGGACTGGGGGTAGTTTCTTTTAAACATAACCAAACATGTCACTAATCAATACTCCTAAGTGCTGGGCTGGATTTTCCCTTTAAAAAAAGTGCTAGGCTGGGTTTTTTTTTTTTTTTGAAACAGGAGACTAGCTTCCATTTCATTAACGAAACAGTAAAGTTCTGGAAACGCCGCAGCACAACGCACGCAAAAGGATTTTGACGAACAACATCATCACCATTCAGACAAGTCCGTTTACTACCTTATTACAAACGCCACCATAACGCTAAAAGAAAAATGTAACAACTACCGAAGTACCGATCATATCCCTACAACACAACCATTTGCAAAACGAAATTAACACCTGTCGTTTTCTCCATCTTCCGACCTTCTCGTCAGTGGAACCCATCCTTTCGATCTACTGAAAGCTTCATTCACAACTAGCCACAACAGCTTGATTCCGAGCGAAGAGCCTCACGCACTTTTCTGCAAACCGGCCCAAAATTCAATCCATTGAAAAATCTGTTTGGACCCCGAAATTGATTTATTTTCAAGTCAAGAGGTTATACCCGAGGCATAACTCTTAACGGAAAACAAACCCAATTCAAGTTCCCGGATATGTGTCTCACATTAGTTCCGTGATCAAAGACTAATGTGCACATATCCTAATAACATTGTATTACAGTTATACATAAGTCATACATTATTATTGAAAATATTTTACAAGACTAGAATGTACAAGAACAAGTGGCCAGCAGCCACTAAACAGAAGTTTTGCAGCGGAAACAAATACCCCATCACCCGCAGGCAACTGAGTGGAGGTAAAAATAGCGTACACATAACCGTCCTCACCTGCAACAAGTGGTTAAAGCACCGAGTACAAAAGGTACTCTGCAAGACTTACATACTAATAAAAGAAAGTGTATGGGAGGTACTATACAAAGGATATGAGATTATACATGATAAGGTTGTCCAAAGAATGGTCATAATGGTATAAATTTTTGCATAAAGCAACAAGTTAGTTCCTATACATTCTAGTTTTACCAAGGCCATTTAGTAAACCAAAATTTTGGACCAAAAGAATACAAGTATCAATAATTTAAATGTAGATCAATTCATAACCAAGTGGCTGCCCACTTGATAAACTAACACGCATGAACAACCATTCATGCCGATACCAAGTTATAACCATATCAATTTTAATTTGAATTCTAACAAATGTTGTCTCGAACCCAAGTGGTTGTCCGTAATCGGCACACGGCTATTCGAGTTTTAACCCCTGGGGTGTACATCTTTACTCACACGATTGACTTGACTAGCCCGTAAGCCTCCGGATAATAGCACACTTCCTTTATACGGCCGGGAAATCAAGACTCGGTATTTTTCAAAGAAGACGATCTTATTGAGTTGAATCACCATGTGAGACCTGATCCCACTTAGTACAAGTTTTTGATAGAACCGCTAACCGGCACGCAAGTTGTACCGGAGTGCCGACCAATCGATAGAAATTAAAGTTGTGCTCACTTGACATAATAGATTGCGATGAGCCCTAAGAACAACATGATCATACACATGCGCCCTTACACCACCCATTTTCCAACTCAATAAGATATTCTTACTTAACCAAGCGGTGCCCATACAAGGTGTAAAAGAGTGGTACTTGGATTAACTGAGGCACAAAATTCGGTCCTTAATGATTCGGAAGACTACCACAAACCCAATTCTCGTGCATGGAGGCACCCACACTATCCACCATTTGTCCAAATTTAAATCATGTTTCAAAGATCAAAATTTATACTAAAACATCAGATTCAAGATCTGAACGAAACTTAGAAACATAAAATGTCCAAGTGTTTCCTTGATCGACGATAAGCCCGTCAACCGAACTAACGTATTTAATAATTTGCGTGGCTAAGCATTCATAGAAAACATAAATACTATCACAATATATCCAACTTAAGCTCAATCTGATGGAATGATTATGTATGGAGTGATTATGGATAAACCACAAGTATTAGGATATAACTAATCTAAACTCACAAATTAAAAATATGGCAAAAATAGCATACAAGCAATTCTTATTGCAATTTAAAATACTAAAGTACAAACACTGGATCAAGATGATGCAAGAGGATGCTTGCCTTTGTTGATAAACCACTTGTTCACTCTCTAGTTGCTCATAATCACTCACGCCTGACAAATCAAAATCTAAAAGAGTGATAACAAATGAATACCAAGAAAATATCAAAATGCCAAAATGCTGAAAAATGCATGACATTTACATATTAGTGAGATTATGATTCTAGATGTATTTAGGTATAGATTTTAGTTTAATTGGAGTTCAATTTATGGACTTTTGAAGTTAATTCAATTTCTAGTGTGATAATAACGACAAACAATACCTAGAGCCTAAGTTATATTGTTTTCTTAAGGATACCTAGTACTCACAAACACTCTCTCAGTGCATTCTATGTATACATCCATGATGATCATACACCAAAATAAATCCTCCTAGATGCTCTCCCACAATTAGCTTTCTAATTTGACTATTTTTCAGATTAGTTGTAACACTCAGCTATTCTAAGCCAAGATGCCACCTATTTAATCTAACAATCTACACAATGAGGAAGAATAAGAAATAGGGTATGAACTAATGGCAGTATCAAAACATCCAGACATGATGAAGGTATCCTTCCTTCACCATCTAGGTTATTTATTTCGCATCATCAATAATGATGTCGCATGCAGAATAAATCAACATCCTTGTGGAGAAGGTATCCTTCCTTCACCAATTATAATTTAATTATTACATTCATCAATAACAAATGATAGATAGAATTAAATTTAATCTTGAACATGAATAGTATGATGAACGAGTAGTGTGTGTCTACTCCTCCCAAGTGAGCCAACATCGGGTTACCTAAAATAAACAAACAACGCAAGAGTGAGTCCGTGACTCGCAAGTACAAAGAAAAGATAGAACACATATACGAACAAGACATCATCATTTAAGAATGCGAACATTGCATCGAGTGAGCACATAGGAAAAACATGAAATGGATGAATGTAATCAGGATGGACTGCACACATGCTTATACTCAGATAGCTAGTGACACATCCGGCTTGTTCATTTAAGCCCGCACCTTAACAAAAGTGCGGGATCCAAGTCCCGTATGAAGAACGTTCATACAGGTGTCCAAATCGCCCATACTGGAATTGATGGGTCTTACGCCCATATGGAATTGATGGGTCTTTCTATCTACTCCGTGGACGGACATGACAATGTCCAAAACGCCACATTGGAATGGTGGGACTTACACTCCACTCGTAGATAAAACATGAATTATGATGCATGAACCAAGTATGAATTATGAAAGACATCATATGTATACTCATGTATATAACACATAAGAAAAGGATATAAACTTTGAATATTCTCATGGATATAGAAAAACACACATACATCAAGCATGCATCATACTCCAAACATATGAACAACAAGGTACTTGCCTTCACTATGTACGCTGCTACAGCAACGAAGGTGCTCCCAAACCCGTAGCCTCGCGCCTAATCAATACAATAAACGAAATAAGAACCACATGGTACGCAACACGACTTAATATTCTACAATACTCTTGAACACCCAAGAAATAGCCGTAATCCCAAATCTGAAAATAACACAACACTGAATCGAATCTGACAGCAACACGGTATTGGCCATAACTATTTACCTGGGACTAAACGAGGTGAGCCCAGCTCCTACATAAACTTAACGATCATACCTACAACACTTTAGTTGATGAGGTAACCCAATTCGCTAAATTATTATACTAACAGTTAATTGAACAGCAGTACAGAATCTGTCCGAACAGTTAAGACAGCAATATTAAAACGTCCATTACTTTTCATCTACAACTCCAAATTGAGCGTTCTTTATCAATCTGAAACGGTTATCCAGTTATCTACAATAACCTAGTTTGTATGAAACCCTGATTCATCCATTAACATACACCTATTTTAAAGACAACCTTAAAGGTAATTCTCGTCAAAAATCTGGACAGCAGAAACTAAAATGATCATAACTTTTGACTCGCACGTCGGAATTAGGTGATCTTGGTGGCTACCAAAGCTAAGAACAAGACCTACATAACTCCAGGAGATCAAAACCCTGAATCAGCATCTGCGAACCCAAACGGCCCACGCAAACTCTGGACAGAATTGATTCTACGACCGACAGAACTTACTTTAACCACTCCTACCCAAAAACGCATTCTCATATCAACCCAAACGACATAAACAACAACCGTTACCCTTGGAACACCAGGAAGAAGATGAGGGTTCCTTGAGAGGCCTCCTTTCCTTCTTGAACAGCGATCACCGCAAAGATCCTCCTTTCTTCGTACTAGCAGCAGAACGAATTGGCACCAAAAGAACGGTGGCTCGATTAAGGAGGTGCTGCACCGTGGCGGGTGTCTCTAGGGAGGAGGAGAAAGGGCAAGGGGAGGGGAGAATGGAGGTGACGCCACAAGGGGGAAAGATGGGAAAAGGTGGGGAGGTGGGGAGGAAAATTAGGTTAACCACCCCCAAAGCCACTTGGCCGCCCCAATGGGACTCACGGCTGCCCTTGGGCCTCACGGAGGCCCCAATGGGCCCACAAAGCCCCACTAGTCTTCTCGCCCAAAGACCTGGGCCCAAACTGAAAGAACAGACGCAAAACGCTAAAAATTCTCTTTAGAACTCGACGAACAAATTTCTTCCTAAACAAGGACGGGATATCACATTAGTATGCTCCTTGGGTCAACCCTTCAAGGCTATTTAATCCAACAAAACTATTTCAATCATTAGCATACAACCGTGCAGAGCTTATCGCATTCCTGATGTAAGTGTTCAAAAGACTAATTGAATCCATAGCATTTCTACTACTAAACCAAGCAAGGTCATTAGCCTATTAACAATATTAACCAGGTTACTATTTAAATAACCTATAACTACAAACTTTTTTGAACTAAAGTGCTACTCCACTGCACTTCAACTTTCAGATTAGCTATTTCAAATGCATGACCTAGTTGACATTCACATCACTAGATAACATTAAATAGTCATTTTTACAAGAGGGTTACATTGACAATACAACTTTCTTCAAATCACCAATTTGAATGACAACACTATTAGTTACCCCAGTTGTTCTCTGTTAGTTCTGGAAATTCACATCTATATTGATTCTTTTCAGATTATTGTTCACACACCTACAAGAGCAAGTCTTTCAGAACTAAAGTACTATCAGTTAATCTTCCTTTAAATTCAAACTTCAAATTAGCTACTTACTAGAGACCTAATTAACCTCCACAAACTTTACTAGCAATAGACAGTTGATTATGAATAGCAAGGTTCCACTGACAAACCAATGTTCTTCCTACTCACCTTCTTCTCTGTTTAACAGTTTAACCTACAAGATTTTACTAATCTTTCAACTAATCATCCTACTAATTCATGTTTTTTAGATTACTTAACACATTTTTGAGTGGCATCAATTTCAGCACAAAGTTGTTTCTTTACTCATTAGGTGATTGCATTTTTAGAGACACGAGGGTTCACAGGAGCAGGGTGATGAGGGCGAGAGGTCGAGCTGGGTGGCACTCATCGCCAGAGTTGGAGTGGCGGTGAGGCAAAGACAACCTCAAAATGGGTTCCAGACTAATGAAGCTAGGGAGGTGGCTACGGACTGGGCAGAGCCGTGGCATCGCGGTGATGAGCGCGCCGAACGTGGGGTGAAAGGGCGCACCGCGCCGGAGGCAAAGCAGGTGAAATTAGGGAAGCATGGGCACGAGTATGGCTCAATGAACTCACCGGCAAGCGGTCGGCCACGGCAGGAAGCACCGAGGAGGGTGATGGTGACTACGTAATGTACCAAACTGGGTTTGTGTTTCAAATATAAGAAAATGTGTAAAATTTAAAACTTTTCTTGATCTTGAAGTTTTTGAACTTTCTCAATTCTTGTAATGGAATTGTGGGAAATCAAAACCAAAATCTCCAATTGACTAAAGTCATGACCTCCTTGTTAAAAATCTTGTATTCAACTCCGGAAATAATTTTCCCGACTCTAAGGTTGTTGTGTGACCTTTGAAAATTTAACAATTTTAGAAATTTTTGAATATTCTAAGGGCAATAAACCATTCGACTGTGGTCCAACCCTAATCAGAACCTTGAAGGATTTTTAGAGAAAAGTGCTCTGCATAAAAACCTGAAATTTTATACAAGGTCCATCTCAAAGTCAGCAATCTGCAAAAATTTCAGAAATTTTTGAGTTAGTTTGCTACCTCTAGAAATTCCTTAAAGTTTTCAGCTCAAAGGAAACCCTAAGTCCACCTCTTGGGTCGCTCGAGTCGGACTGGCTCACCTCTGACTTGGTCGATCCAAAATGACTAGACCACCTCGGGCTCAACTTTGTGCGATCAACACCGTTAGATTCCTGTCTACTCGAAGATCCTGGAGCTCCTCAAAGACCTCCTTTGTGTCTTTGTAAAAGACCTCCACTCGAGACGACCACCTCGTGTCCTTTTTGCAAAGAACACCCTCCCACCTCCCTTGGACCACCCTTTGCACCTTTGCAAAGACCACCCTAGATCGCCCTCTAAGACCTCTCAAAAACCTCCGCCAGACCTCTCGAAGACCACTGACCGACCTCTATTGCACCTAGGTGATCGCGGTCGTCTATTTTCTCTGTTCTCACCTCCTTGAGCGTTAGGACCGAACCTCACTTAAAATCGAGGCCCTTCGTTTCAAATCCAACCGTCCCGACCTCCCGACTGAATCCAACACTTAACCAACCGTTGTGTTCTTTGACCACCCACCTGTGCTCCTTTCATCGACCGGGGACCTCTGCTACCGGTCATCATCATCTTCCTCATGCGCATGCATGTGTGCGAGCCATGGCGGAAGAGGAGCAAGGCTTGTCATTTCATGCCCTTGTCAACGGCTAGCTCTACCAACCTTTAATACATGTTAGTACCTTTTGCCTAAAAGTCCTCCCTTCCACTGCTTCATCATTTCAAGTGCACCCTGGCGAGACCTTTGATTCGGTTGCACTTGCTTCTTTACTCTCTCGGCTATTTAAGTTCTTTGAAGCTCCTCCTTAGCTTCTTTGAGACACCATTTTGCCAACCCGAGCTCCTCTCTGTTCTTGTGCTCAGAGCACCAGAGGACCTCCTTTCGCCATTCTTTGAGCCTTGGAGCTCCTCGAGGCCATCCGAGCTCCAGGGTTCAATTGGCATTTCTTGGCGTGTCAACTTGTCTATTTGGTCACCTTGAGCATTTACCTAACTCATTTTGTTTGACTTCACAGAGGAGGTCAAATTGGGAACTTGTTCTTTGAGGCCGGGTTTGCCATCTTTCCCAACTCCAAGAAGGTATTTGGTCACGGAGCTCCTCGACGATTTTGTTGACTTCACTGCCTCGGGCTAGTGCCTTCGTATTTGCACTCCCGCCTATTGGACAACTTTAGCTTTTGGATTTTTGTTTTGTGCCTTCGGGGTCATCTCTGGCTAGCCACGATAGGAGGTGTTCTAGCTTTAGCTTTTGGCACCTTTAGGTTCACCTCGCTATTTAGAACCCATCTCTGCCCTTGGTTCACGCTGTGGTCCACTACGGGCGATGAGCTTTCTTTGCACTCGGTTTTTGTCGTGCCTTACTCGGACAAACCCCGTAGCTCTAATGATTAGTATTTATTTTGTCCTAAGTCTAATCATTAGCGTTAAATACTGATCTGATGGCCAATCTTGGCGCATTAAGTTTAGGGACTACTTAGATTAGATCCGTTAAGTTAGGACCTCATTAGATTCAATCTAAACAATTAGGACCACTCTGAGTTTCCGCAAAGACCTCCCTCGAGACCTCCACCCTTTGGACCTCCTAGTTTGGATCTCAACTGCTTTAGACCTCTTAGAGGTTAGATCATAACGTAGGATCCCTCGCAAAACTTTAGTTTCAGGACCTCCTCGTTAGATCCTAGCCGTTTAGGATCTCCTTGCGCTTAATCTAAGCCGTTAGGATCACTCCCGCAAAAGACCACCCGCGGTCATTTTTGTAAAATCACCTTCGGGACCACTTTAGTCCTCTTTGCAAAAGACCACCCTTTGTCTTTTGCAAAGAAAACCTCAGACTTCTCCTCGCGGAGATCTAAACCTTTAAGACCACCTCCGGGTAGATCTTGACCGTTGAAGACCTCCTCATGGAGATCGAGCCGTTCAAGACCTCCCTCTGATAGACGTCATCTTAGGACCTCCCTCGTGCATCTTGACCATTTAGATCTCCCCTTTAAAATCTTGACCGCCTAGGACCTCCTCCGTTAGATCCTTAGCTTTAGTACCTCCCTAAGCTTTGGACCGTTAGATCTAGATCTAACAGCTGGACCTCCTGGCGCATTTAGAGTTCTAACGTTTCGATCCTCTTTTGTAGTTCATCTTTAGATCTACTACTCGATCTTGTGAACATTCGGACCCAATGTGATCTTCATCTAAGCCGCTTTTTGAGATCCATGGCCCAGACTTGGTGAGGCATTCGGAAGTCCGAATGTGCCATCTCTCGTGGGCCGTTAGATCTAAATCCATCGGAGACCTTGACTGTTAAGATATCCTCCAGTAAATCTTAGCCAGACCTCTCCTCCTCGCATCCCACCGTCCGCACTCCTCTCTTAGAGCTTACCCTTAAGACCTCTTGGTGGAGCTCGGGCCGGTAGATCTTGATCGACGGTCAAGACCTCCCTTGTGCACACCGCACTGGCGCTGCGGCTCGAGCCATTGATTCAATCTTGACGGTTTCGACCTCCTGCTGCGGACTGTTGGACCACCCCGAGCTCTGTTTTTCAAAGTTTTTAAGTATTTAAATTTCAAAGTGCATAACTATTTCATTGTAACTCCTTTTTGAGTGATTCAAATTGTGTTAGCTCTGAAATGAAATGAACTTTAACTTTAGGATGAATTTAGGCAACTGCTCGTACTAGAAAATGATATTGTTGTATTAGAGGCTTAACATGAAATGATGCTTAGAAATTACTTTGAAACTTGAAAATGAATAACTTTGTCTCTGTAATTCCAAACTGAGCAACCTAAACTTTGTTAAAATCCTCTAGTAAGATACTTTAGTGTAGAATGGGTTTTAATGAGGTCTTTGCTACTTAAATTAACGATATGCTAGTTTTACATCTTAGAAAAATCATAACAAATTCATTTTAACTCCAAATTGAGTAAACTCAGTTTTGCTAACCTTAGGATGTCAATATCTACCTACCATAAAAATTTCAAGTTCAATTTGTTTCTAGAAATTTATGTCATGAACAAAGAATGATAGTAATTAATTTTGATTTTTCGCATCAACATAATTAGGCTATAACTTTTGCATCCTTAATCCAAATCAAATGATTCTTTTTGTAAATTCATTCAAAATCATGCTCTACCTGCTGTATAAATTTCGTGGGTTTTGGATGAATTTGGATTTTGAGTTTTTTCTGTTCTTCGCTTATTGGATTTTCGCTTTTGCGATAGGTTTCAAGAAATTATTGATTGCGTGAGTGACCCTCTGCATCAAAAACGTAATCTCCAACTATAGGCAAGCAGATGTAGCATTATTTGATCATATTGTTCTATTACTTTAAAGTCTAATATCTTGTTTGCAAAACCTAAGTATGCATGCTTCTTGTGTCAAGGTTAATTTTGTCGATTAGAGGTAGTTAATCTCATTGCATTGTTGCCCTGAAATTATTCTCACTTGCCACGCCATAGGTTATTATCCTCACTTGTGAATTAGAGTCCTGGATGATTTATGATCTTTTATTGTCTTTGCGGTATGATACTTAGCAATGCTTAGTTACCGACGATTACGGTTATCGACTTAGTCGATGACCTTGATCACACAAACTTATTATGACTTTATGATTCAGCCTTTGTGCTATGTTTATTTCGAAAACTAAAAACGAAAACAAAATGATTTGGACTTGGGCACAATGGTAAGATGGTGTGCTTTTGGGTGTGGATGGAATGGTGCACAGGTCATTAAGGACAGAGTTACCGCACCACCGCATCGAGCAATTTGCATGCTAACCACACTAGAGGAAATAGGACCTCTCTTGACTTAGTACTTTGGCGTGTGTTGGCTCCAGTCGCAGGGTTGCGGGAGGGATGGTGTTTGGGAGCATGGTAGTTGTCCAAAGCTTTACCGGGTGGGTAGTTGTCTTCTGGCTTTACCATGTAAGCGTATGGGTTTCTATCCATACGAGCGCTCATAGTTAATACACAATATTGGAAACGTCTCAGAGGACTTAGCCGCAGCATACCTTCAAAGTGTGCTTAATCATGTGGCAAAGGTGATCAAGTGTGGGTACATTGGTACACCCTCGCAAGGTTTGATCTATTCGAATAGCCTCGTCTAGGTTATGGACACACGCTGATACGCCCGTGAGAACTAGACTACAACCTTTTAAATTAAAACTTGGTATGGGTGGTAATGGGTAATTCGTACTATTGTTGTGATGGCTATTGGGTTAGTCATCTCCAAGATGTCTTTATGCTATTACATTATTGTCTCATGTTATTTATGCAAATAAAATTCAGATTGTTAAAACGCCTTCAAACTATTACTTATTGCAAATAAAACTTGCTTTATGCTGAAAATTAACCTTGAGCCTTCTCCTTTGATTAAAGCCCGCATGTAGTAGTAACTAGATTTGTTACTCATAAGTCTTTGAGTACATTTTTGTACTCATTTGCTTTGCTTAATTGTTGTAGAGGAGGTTGATCCCAAGGATCAACTTTGGTGAGTTTTGCCGCGGGTGGACGACTAGCTTAGCTGCCCACGGATTGCCTTGTGGGTGTATGGAAACCGGTTGGCTTTTGTTATAGCCATCTTATGGCATTTGCTTCCATTGTTCTTTAGTTCTTGACCGGTTGGCCTTCCCTTTGTAATAACTATTATGTATGTCTTTTGCCCAAAGCTTTAGCTTTGGTTACGTGTGTTGTATGGAATTCATGCAATGTTTTGTAAAAGGGTGTGTATACCTAGTCTGAGTCAATGGAGGACTAAGCATTACAAGCTAAATAAGCGAGATCTCACAAAGCTTGGTATCGAGCCATACAACGTGAAAACCCTAGCTTGGTCATCTTTAGGATGTTTTGAAAAACTTAGTTTCAAAGCTGTCAAATAATTTTGAAAAACTTAAGTAAGTTCTTAGATTTTACTCCTTACCTATCTTAGATTGCTTATCTCATCTTACTCTGGATTGAGTTTAAAAGTTGTTTTCCTCATTCCTTTCAAAAGGTAGTTGTTATCGTTTAAATTGGGTTTGAGAACCAACGAAGTTT